>JAWWES010000001.1:111960684-111973801 GCA_035583135.1 Lophotriccus pileatus
AAGGGTGGGAATCTTGGAGGGGACCCTTTGTGGGTTTCTTACCCACAAAGTAATATGCCCTGGATTTGGGAGTGGAGCGGGACTGAGAGGTTCAGGAGGTTTTAGAAATGCCTTGCTGTTAGCAGAATCTGTGTTTATTTAGGTGATGAAGGTGAACAAACATCTCTTCTGGCAGCCTCTGGATATGTAGGTAGAGCCTAATATTCTCCTTGTGCTCCTTAAGGAACCTGACAGAAGGGATTTGCTTCTTTTTTTCATTTTTTTTCTCTTCTTTTTTCCCCAAACATATTCTGCCCAGACCACTCAGTGGTTTTTCTTGTGTTCTCTTATTCACGTTCTTCTCTGAGGGTCAGCAATGTGCAGGTCAATAAAGATGTTCCCTGCAGAGCAGAGGACACTGTATGCCCTTAAAACATCTGCCACCGTGCAGATGAAAAGAGTTCCTGAAGAAATTCAGAGGTGTTAGTAATTTTGTGGACCCCCGTCTGCACCACCAGCAGTTTTTGCATTCCTGACTCCCCTGGGCTGGGAGAAGCTTGGCTGCTCTGCCTCTGGAGTTGTTTCACACAGATGGCCCCATGACAGGGCCTTTTTTGAGTTTCTCTGGAGCAACTTTAACTGCTCCTTCTCAGACTCCATTAGGGAAATGGAGTGGTGGCAGTGGTGGGGGAATATAAAACTGCAGGGACTGCCGTGTGAATTTAAAGCTGTGTTTTTATAACAGTGTTATCTCTAGGGCATAAAGATTGGATACAACACAAATGCAGATACAGCCGTAATTCCTGCTGTTCTTGTGGCAGGGTTTGTGGTGCAAAGGCTGGGCCCTGGGGAGCGAGGCAGTGGGCAAGGGCAAGTCCCTTGTCTCTCCTGCAGAATCCAAAGAATGCAGCCCTGTCTCTTCGGGGTCTGACTTTGAGTGGAAGCAGGACAGCTCTTTTGAGGGTGTCAGAGGTCTCCCATTCATGTAATATTTGTGATTGCTTTGAAAATGGCTGTTCTGTTATTGACTTCTCTGACAGAGATGCTGTTTGGCACCAGTGCTAACTCTTGATTTGTGTGCCCCTGTCTTCTAGTTCTGTTATAGGGGGAAGTGCATTCACCCCATGATTTACATGAGTTCAGCTGTCCTGTGTGCAAGTTCTCCTTTTTTCCTTTTTTTCCTTTTTTTTCTCCTTTTTTCCTTTTTTCTCTTTTATCAGTTTTTTCCCTTTTTTCCTTTTTTCCTTTTTTCCTTTTTTCATTTTTCCCTTTTTTCCTTTTTTTCCTTTTTTTCCTTTTTTTCCTTTTTTCCTTTTTTCCCTTTTTTCTCTTTTTTCTCTTTTTTTTCCCCTTTTTCCCTTTTCCCCTTTTTTCATTTTTCCCTTTTTTCCTTTTTTTCCTTTCTTCTCTTTTTTCTCTTTCTTTCCCTTTTTCCCTTTTTCCCTTTTCCCCTTTTTCCCTTTTTCCCTTTTTTCCTTTTTCCCTTTTTTCCTTTTTCCCTTTTTTCCTTTTTTCCCTTTTTTCTCTTTTTTCCTTTTTTCTCTTTTTTCTTTTTTTCTTTTTTTTTTTCATTTTCTCCTTTTTTCCCTTTTCCGCTTTTTTTCCTTTTTTTCTTTTATTTCCTTTTTTCCCAATTTTTTTCCTTTTCCTTTTTTTTTCTTTTCCCTTTCTTTTCCTTTTCCCCTTTTTTTCTTTTTCATTTCTTTTCCTTTTCCCCTTTTTTTAAAAAAATTTTTATTACCATAATGGTAGGATATAGTTCTGGACGGAGAGGGGAATGGAGCCAAGGTTCTTAGAGAAGATAATTCTGACTCTTTAATCATGTAGGTGTTAAATAAGAAACTATTATAACAGAGACTCGTCCTGTGCCTCTTGACTGAGAAATCCCACCTGGAGCTTTTCTTTTCCTCCATTTTGGATAGTGCAGAATAATTTCTAAGCGCTAGGAGTAACTGTGCAGTGTAACACCCCCCATCGCATCCTTTGATCTGTTAAATGTGATCTTGGAGGATCCCTGCAGCATCCTTTGTTGCAGCCCTAGCACTTGTGTACTGAGGCGATGGGCGCACTGAGAACACCTCAGTCTGTGCCGACTGCCAGTGGCACCTCGTCAGGGAAAAGGGAAGGGAAAGACCTTTGATCTTTGCCTGATGGAGGAGATCTTGTTTTAACGAGCTGTTTGTGTTAATACGATTAACTACAAGTGCACTCCAGCACTTGGCTAATGACTGTTTTGCGTCTCTTTATTTCCTTTGTCTTCTTTCCTTTTCAGTTTTCAAAAGGTGACAGGGGCCTTTTGCAAAGGTATTTGAAAGCCGACTTGTCTCCCCTGGCTGTGCCAGACCTCTGTCTGATTCAGTTTTGAATGCTCTGGGTATGGGAAAGTGATAAAGGTGGCAATTGTTGTATGGGGGCTTTATTTAAACAGGCAAATTAGATAAAGGGCACTTGGCCTGTTAGTTAGTTAGTCAGTTAATTCACTCAATTAACCGTGTCTGATCCAGGTAGAGAGGGAGCTTTTTATTATTATTTTGTTGGAACTGAAGATTCCCTTTTTGGAGGGAAAATGCCCCGTTTGGAGCAGCCGATCTCTGTGTTTTTGGCGATGCTCTCTGAGGCTGTTGTTACCCATCCCCCGGAGTCTGGTGGTTCTTGCTAGACTTTGGCTGTTGCTGGGTTCTTGCCTTGCCTTGGAGGGCTCAGACAGGTATTTTACATCCCTGACTCCAGAGCTCTGCCGCCGAGGCCTGGTGAATTATGCTGGCTGTGCATGTGGCTTGGGGGCAAGGAGTTGGTTGCGTTATTCATGGGCGCTCCCTTCCAGCGTGCCAGGGAGCAAACTGGGTACTTGTCTGCAAAGGCAATTATTTCACAAGAAAGCTGCTGTAGGGAGCAGCAGGAGCCAACATGGTGAATAGAGAGATTTCCCTTTTTTTTTTTTTCCTCTCAGCCTGTATGTCCTTCTTAAACCACTTTTCAGCCTGATCTTGCCTCTGAAATGGGTCTTGCAGAGGCTACAAGCATCTTCTGATCAGTTGTTGCAGTTGCTGAGAATGTGCTCCCTGGGCTTTATGTTTAAACCCTGATGTCTCCCAGGAGAGTTGGTCCCCCCAAAACCACCTGCAAGGGGTAGGGGAGCATCAAAGCAATGTGATTTTTTTTTTTTTTCTTTCAAAGAAGGACCCTCTGCGTTAAAACTTCTGTGTTAAAACTTCCTCCTGTTACTTCAGGCACTGAAGGTCCCCGTTAAATAGCGTGCACATCTTGGGTACGTTGCAGGAGCTGTTGTGAAATAAGAGAGGGTCTGTTCAGGAAATATGACCTGTCTGACCTCCCTGTGTCCTCCTGTGCATCGTGGGTGACAGCAACAGTGATGCACCAGTACCCACAGCCCAAAGCTGCTCTGGGTATTGTTCATCATCACTAATAAAGCAGTTTTTAGAGATTGAAGGTTCCTTCACCCACCCTGTGTGGCCCCTCTTTGTGGGCACACTCAGAGTGGGGAGAGGACCCTTTTTCCCTCTTTTCAGTTTGGTGCCCAGCGGGTCCTTGTGGGCTGTTGCAGCGTGAGTGCTGTGAGTGAGGTGCAGGAGAAGGGCACAGCAATTAAGGGTCTTGACCTGGGAGGCTGCAGCTTGGACTGAGTAACACTTAACCCTCCACAGGGTCAGGCTGAAGTGACCTGTAAACAACCCGGGGTGCTCATTACACCTGCCAGGATCGGGCCTGTTACATCATTTAAAATGGTGCACTGTGAAGTTTTGGCATGTGCTGGAGCTGAGTGAACACAGTGATGGAGTGGTCAAATCTGTATTTTGAGGACAGGGAGGCTTTTGTTGTGCCTCCCTGGCTACAGCAGGCAGCTTGCTCCCCTAAACAGTGGCTCCCAGGGATTCCTCTCCCAGCGCTTGGGTGGGAGCGTGGCTGCTGGAGCAGTGCTGTGCTGTCCGTGCTCTCTCCTGATTAACTCAGCCTTGTGACTACAAAAAGTTAATGACTTTAGCCCAAGGACTTACAGCAGTGGTAAATCTGGGCTCTGCATGTATTGTCCTCGTTCTTAACAGCACAGCATAAACATCAAAGCGGGGAGATGGGCTTTATGCTCGGGATATTTGCACTGTGGAAGCGTGTGCCTCGCCTGTCTTTTGTCCTTTAGAAGCATAAAATCCAAAGTTAGTAAACGTGGAAATGCACCTGGAGTGCAGGCAGGTGAGGTGTAGCATGGTTCAGTCGAGTGGTGATCATGAAATGGGGTGTTCAGTGTTGTAAGAAATGTTTTGTGCATGTTTGGTGGGAGGAGAAGCATCTACTCCGTCCTTCACCTTCCGTTCTTCTGCCCAGGGAGCGCATGGAGTTACTGGAAGAAGCCAGGAAAATGGAAATGGCAAAGTTCCGCTACATCCTCCCTGTTTATGGCATCTGTAAAGAGCCCGTTGGCTTGGTCATGGAATACATGGAAACAGGGTCTCTGGAAAAGCTCCTGGCTTCTGAGCCTCTGCCCTGGGAGCTGCGCTTCCGCATCATCCACGAGACAGCCGTGGGGATGAACTTCCTGCACTGCATGTCCCCTCCTCTGCTCCACCTGGACCTCAAGCCTGCAAACATCCTGCTTGATGCCCACTACCATGTCAAGGTATGCACTGCACAGCCTGTGACCCACCCTTGGGTACAAATAAGCCCCAAAACTAAATCCACCTGATTTATGCACCATTTTGGTACATAAATAGAAGTACAGTTAGGAACTTTGTGAGAACTCCTCTGAAATTTTAGAAGGATGCAGTGAACTCTGGTTTTGAGACCTAATGAGTCCTGCTATAAATTTCCTCACAGTAGGGTGACAAGGCAGATGAGAACAAGGAGAGAAAAGCAGCGTGAACCTCTAAATATCTCTGCCACCTCCACAGCTCCCAGTGGCTGCCTTGTTCTGTCTGGGTCTTTCTGGCTTTGTATACACCACTAGATAAGCAAATCTCATTTACAGCTGGAGTCTGGAGAAGCCTTCCCAGAGGCAGCTCATTTTCCCCTTTCCTTTGCTCAGAGCATGTAGAGTGAAGGACTCTCTGTCCTGACTGTTCATGTCTGCCAGAGGTCACTTAAAGGAATTTTTTGTGTCTGTAACAGCACAAAATTCCTTTCATTATCCATTTCCAGAGTAAGCCAGCAAACTTGTTACCCTTCTCTGCTGGAGGTTCTGTTTTGACAGCTGGACCAAGGAGATTGTGCTTGCTTTCTCATCTTGCCATTTGGAGAGGAAAAAGACTGAAATACAGCTTTTTCTGTTTTCTTTTAAGGCTTGGGGTTTTTTTTGGGGGGGGGGTGTTTATTTTTTTTTTTTTGGTTTTGGTTTTATTTTTGTTTGTTTTCCTTTGTTTGTTTGTTTAGCAGTGCCATAATCCATCTACTCCTCGTTTTCCTGCCTCCCCTCACTGTTCAAGTGGCTTTGGTCTTGCTGTTCCCTTCTGAAAATGAAGTTTTCATTGAATAAAGACATCTCTCCTGATGTCATGAGAGGGTTGGAGCCATGAGAGGAGTGAGCCTCTAATGAAATCACACCTGTGACAATGTCAGCCTTTTTTTGCTGGGCCTCTAAGTGCTTTACTTACTTGAAGGATTTGCTTTTTGAGGCAGGAGGCATCTACAGGTGGTCATGCTATTAATACAGGAACATCAGGGTTTGAACTGCTGAAAGCCTGTTCTCACACACTGGTGCTGAGAGGCCTGTGCTAGGTATTTATTTACTTAAAGTTCATGCTTGCTTGCATAACTTCTTAAATTCCTAATTCTTGACTCATCCATGAGCAAAGATATGAAGGCTGTGTTTTTCTCACTATTTCAGGAGGTTGAAGTGCCTGATATTCTGCCTGCTGTACAGCCTGTATCTGGGGTGGTGATGTAATACCAGGGGGGCAAAGTGCAAAATGTACAAAAATGAAAAAAGTCTCTGGTGAGGTCATTGCTGACGTCCCTAAACTGTTGCCACTCACTCCGTACATGAAACACATGAAGGTCTTCAGACCCTTCCCATTAAGTTCAGAAAAGAATGGTCTAATCCAAACCTTTCCCAGCCAGCAGTCCTTCACATCTGCAGGCACCTTGGGAACCCCTCCAAGCAGCAAAGCAGACATAGGAACCTATATGCAAAACAAGAGATGAATGTGTTCTGTGAGGCGCCCTTACTTTAAAAGTGTGGCCCCAAACCTTCTTTTTGTGTGATGTGAAACTCATAATTAAATTTCAGACCCTGCAGCTTGATTTAATGTGCGTTTTCTTGCTGGAAGGTGACTGGAGCTGCTGATTGAGGTGGCTTTTAAATGTTAGCATTAATTTAGTAGGTGACCTGTCCCTAACAGAATCCTGAGGTGAGTGGAGAGAAGTTGCATGCTGCAAAAGAGGAGTTTGGAGGTAGGGAGGACTTCTATAAACTGTTTGCCCTTGAGCCAGGAAACAGCCAGCCTTCCAGTGGAGCACATTAAGAGTGCTGCTGTGCCATACTCGAGTTATATGGAAACACACCCTCCTTCTTTTACGAGGACAGTGCTCACTGTAAAGCCCCGAGTGAGGCTGGTGACTAACACAGTGGTGTTCTGCAGAACTTATCATCAAGTGGGTGCCTCCATATCATAATGCCTGTGTCTTACATAAGCGTGTGCTGAATTTTGTCCTTGGGAGGGTAATTAAGAGGATGGGATTAGCCTAAGCAAGGATATAGATAGAGAGATATTAACTTTACCAGAGGCTCGTTGCGGGGATTCCTTGCTGGTTTAAAATATGGGTATAACATGTGCAAAACAAGGTGAAGCTTTGCTGTTTCTTGGAGGGTGTGAATGCATCCTCCCTTGTGAGCTGGTGGTGAGACCTCCCTTCTCTACCATGTCCTGCTTCATCTTGGTTGCCTTAAGCAGCGTGGTTTCCTTGGGAGGATTATTCCATACACAGGCAGGCTTTGCTAGCAGAGTTCGGCATTTTTAATTTTCCTTACTATCAACCTCTTGCTTCTATTTGTACCAGGATCCTCCCTGCCCCTTTCTCCAGTGCATATATGCAACCTTCCAGTATTTACAGGCTGTCCAATACCTATTTTTTGCTTAACTCCCCATGTCTTACGAGCTTGTTCTTCATCTCTCCTGCCCTCTGTGCACAGTGTGGATTGTCTCCCCTGAGCTACCTGTGATGTGGCAATTGCTGGCACAGGGGAAGCAATGCCACATTCCAGCTCTGCCCTCGTGGGCTGTGGGTTTGCTGTGATCCCTGCTGGGATGTGATCTCTGCCCAGGGCCCTTTGCAGGAGACTAAACACCCCATCACGTGCAGAAATCTCATACCCTGACTTGCTGCCAGCTGCCCATGCCCTCGTGCTCGATTTCCCTCTGCTGCTTCCCATGTTTCTTATCTTCGGTATCTCATGGTCAGCAGTGTTACTTTTTGCTCAGGTATTTAAAATGAAGTCAACCTGCAACTTTAAGGCAAAGCATTTTTTTTTTTAACTTCTCGTTTCTCTTGCTCTCCAGCCTGTTTTTTTGCAGCTCCTCACCTTGTCACGTATGTGTGTACACACACACAGACAGATACATGTGTGTAGTGTGGGTTCATGCACACGCAGGGGCAAGCCAGACCAGTTATTTTTCCTCTCCCAGATCTTGCTGTTACAGAACTTGAAGCAGAATGAGCTGCCCTGAGCTGTAAGCTCGCTGTAGCTGCCTTGTCCCCTCCCCAGTTCTCCAGTTTAATTAAACCAGTGCGGAAAGTGGGGTTTGCTGCTGTGTTGTACCGTTTTGATGGTCTTGGTGAACGTGGGTAGTAGGAGTGGTCTTCACTTTTACCTGATTCAGCTGAAGAAGAGGCTGCAGAATTTCTGAGCGTGGATTTTGAGGCAGCCTAGTCAGATGGCAAATTTCTTGATCAGAAATCTTCTTAATGTAGGTGATTAACTGTAGGTCCAAGTGATACCCAGAGGCCAGGCTGGTAAAGAGCAGTTGTCTCTCTTTGTTACAATGCCTGGTGTAGTTAGCACAGCCACTTTTTTTATCAGCTGCAATTGCTCTCCTGTTATTAGAAAGGAGGAGAGTCTTTATTTTGTGTGTCCCTTCTGGCTGTTTCCCACCCTTCCTGATCAAGGTTTCCATGCAGGGCTGTTGTTATATGGCCCTTTAATCCCAACCAACAAAGCTGGTTTGCACCTTGATCAATTCTCTGATTGATCTGATTGTGGTGGCACAGGGGAGGGAACAAAACCACCCCTGTTACAGTAATGCAGATTTATGATGGATTAAAATGGATGTTTGGCTTTGGTTTGTGCTGCTTCTGAGGAGAAGCATTACAAATGTCCCACCTGAAATGGGTTTGGAGGAGTTAAAAGTTTCAGGGCAGACTGGAAAAGGATGGAAATATAGCCTGTTTCAGAAAGAATTCTCTTAGTAGCTAACTGAAGTGTGTTCATAAACGCTGAAGTAATGACATAGGTTTGAAGTGCAGGTGCTGGTTGTGTCTATACTTGGAGTTAATTTTGAATCATAATTTTTAGTACTCCAAACCTGTGCATATTTGTTGAAAATTTCTGGCTTTCTTAAAGAACAAAACTGAAACAGAGAGCCCTTCTTCCCCAGCCCCAGAAAAAACAAAAAAAAACCAAAGCAACCCTCCCACCCCTAGACATCTGAAACCCCTGCAGGCAGATGTGATGGCATTCTCAACATCCAAGTGCACACCAGACTTTGGACAGAGGCAAATACTGGATGTGCCAGCAAGCGATTAAAAATTAATCTGGTGGATTTGTTACCTGTTTGATGAAGAAAACCTTTTGTTGAACTCTGTCCCTGAGCCCATGGCAGTGGGTTCTTGAGTCTTACTTGCAGAAATCAGGAGCTGTGGGCTTATGCAGGACATCAGGAGCTAAGGGCACAGTTCAGGATGGCCTGTCAGGAGTCATTAGTTAAAGAAAATACTTTCCAAGCTATATCCTTGCAGTGTTTGGGAATAGCTGACTGTAGTAACCATTGTAGTTATGTAAGCATATCTTCTAGTTTTAAAACAAAAAAAATAACAAAAAATACTTTAACAAACCCAAACCATCTAAAACTTTTCAAGTAAGTGTTTTTGTACAAACCAGAATGGGAAAAAAAAAAAAAAACAAATCCACAAATGACAGAGGCAGGGAAAGGGCAGCGTGAGTGGCGTGCTCGAGTTAAAACAAACTAAAACAAAAAAAAAAAGAAAGAAACCCAAATCTTCAGATCTTGGGATCTCTCAGTAAAGTAAGTGTTGCTGGGAAGGAAGGAAAACACGTGCAGCTCCCCTCCCCAGCCGGTGCTCACGTGTTTGTTCTCATGCAGACCTTTAAGGAGCGGAGCTGTCTGAACACGAACCATCCCACCGTCTGCGTGGGCTCTGGCCAAGGTTTTTCCTTTTCTCTTCTTCCTACCCCTTCACCGCGGGTTTTGCATGAAGCCTCTGTCGCCTCCGTGTCTCCTCTCAGCCCTGCTGATACCGCGGGGTGCTTTTGAGGCACGGTGGGATCCACCTGGAGTGAAAATAACTGATGCGAGGAGCGAGATTAGGGGTTCCGAGGGCAGATCCCGGGGTGGGCTGCAGGGATGGTGGGGATGCAGAGGAGGGAGTGGAGAGGGCTGCTCCACTTTCACTGCCTGCACCAGCAAGGGTGCCTTGTGTTGCAGAACGAGGTACCTGGTGAGCAATTTGAAGGCAAAATAGGTGAGTTAAGTGGCTGCATCTTCCACCCACTGTGCAGTTCCCACTGGTGTTTAAAGGAACTGCGTGACTAAACACACCGTGCAGTGTGGAAAATTTACCCTAAAGGAACTAATAAAAGCCACAGAAAGCTGTCTGCAGAATCTCTCTATTTTGTTGCAGCCTTTAAGATAACTGCCCAGTTTCCAGTGCTTTCTGCAGAGTTTGGTATGATCGAACTCACCTGTAGAGCAGGGCTTTCCTTTTAATTGGTATTAAACAGTCTTTCACAGTAGGTAGGGGCAGGTCCACAAGGTGAAGTTTTTGCTGGGCTAGGGGGATATTCTATGCACTTCAGTTGTTTCTTAGTTTTTGAGGTGACTGAGACTTTTTCTATCTAACGTGCTTAGCTCCTGCCTTCGCCCCCAGCCTGAGATTCCCACATCGCTGGTGGCTCTGAACGCAGGAGAGTCACTGTGCTGTGCCTGCATTTCACCCTTATTTCTTTACTGACACAGTAGGAAACACTGTGCATTGTTTAGACAAAAGAGGAAGGTGAATGGCTTTAATCATGCCTGGATTTCTTGAGGTGTATCCAAGCCTCTGCTCCACGTTAATCAAAGGACAGCGGCGCTTCTCAGAGCCGGATCTGTTCAGACTTGCAGCGTTCGGTTCATTCCTTACCCTGACACCTCGGAGCCTGTGGGATGTTGGGGCTGTGCTTTTGTTCTCCTGTGGAGCACTAAGTGCCCCAAACTCATGCAGCGCTTCCTGGGGCGGTCAATTCAGCTCTTCCCAGGGTTAAGCTGGATTGCAAACCTGGGTTTCTTGACTCCTTGCTGCTTTCCTGAACTCCAGTGCTTGGCTTGTTGAGGAGTCCAGCAATCCCCTGCTGAGACTGTAATCCCACAAGCAACTATTCCTCCAGCTGACTACACTTATTTTCTCTTTTTCCCCCTTTTTTTCCCCTTCCATTTTTTTTTCTCCAGTCATTCCCACATTGCCCTACAGATTTAAGACACAGATGGACAGCAGGTTGGATATACCCGTGTGCTGGGGGACAGGACATCTCCTGAGAATGCCTCTGATGAGCTCTTTGTCCATGGGAGAGGTTCTTCCTGAGGCTGTGTGGGTTGCTCTGTTTGTTTTATGGCAAAGGGAGATTCCTAGCATGGCTGTGTAACCTGCCTGTTCTCCAGGAGGCTGAAGCTGGCAGCAGTTTTCTCCCTTTCCAGTAATGGACACATGTTACAACTAGTTTTGTGGTATCTTTAGAGAGAAACTTCTGAAAGTGTAAAGTTGCAACCTATTTTAAAAAAAAAAAAAAAAAGCCTTTTTTAATTATGCTTGTTGTTTTGAGGGAGAACTTTCTCAAAGGAGAAGCTGTGAAGATCAAAAGGGGAATGAGTCATTGAAAGACCTGAGTATTTATTAGATAAAAAGCATATATAAGTCGGGGTGAGGGGGAATCTTACCTAACATGTAGGCAAAATTCAGTGGGCTGAGTGGTCCGAAAAGGCTCGACTTTCCTTGAAATTTCCACTTAGCATAATAGACATTTTTGTCCGGTGGGAAATAACTAAGACAAAAGAAAATTCCTTGCCTATCTGTTTGCTCAACGATCCGGTATGCCCTTGAGAGCAAATGAATGCATATTTGTTTGACACTTCAAATTAAAGTGGAGGTGTGTCCTTTTTATAAACTTGCTGTCACTTGTTTTGTTCGTTTCAGCCGCGTTCACTGCGTCACTGCTCCAACTTGCTGCATCTCCTGGTTGCCAGAAAGAATTCCCTGTGTGGGTTTTGGATGTGTGTTTTCATCTGGGTGTTTTTTTTAAACAGTTGGTGGCTCTGGTGTTGTGCTTGGTCCTTGTTGGCATGGTCAGTGTAGCAGTGATAGCTGAAAGGGCAGTTCTCCAGTGCTCGGGGTGTTTAAACACAGCACACAGCGTGAGGTTACGCAGGGAAAGGGGGTGGCAGGACCAATAATTACATTAAAGTAGTTTGCACCAGCTAAATTTGACTGGGTTTAAATTACAATAAATTGTCTTGACTGTTTGTTGTGCTTGCTGTGTAATGGGCTGACATGCCGCTGCTTGCAAAAACTGCTTGCCTTTATTTTACTTGCCTCTTTTAGCTTAACCATCAAGAAAAACCTACCATGGCATTACGCTTCCAGAGATGTTTTCTTGGCTTAGTATTTCTGAACAGCAGCTCACAGTATTTGTTGGGCCATCCTGTTACATCTGTAGTTCTTTGCTGAAAATTTGTTTGTGAACACCTTGAAAAATCTAATGGTACCCTGTACTCTTCTTCCCCTCTCCCCTCCTCCTCTTTTTTTTTTTTTCTGCAGATTTCTGACTTTGGACTTGCAAAGTGCAATGGCCTGTCCCATTCCCATGACATCAGCATGGATGGCTTGTGTGGCACAATTGCCTACCTTCCTCCGGAGCGCATCAAAGAGAAAAACAGGTGTTTTGACACCAAACATGATGTGTACAGGTCAGTTAATTACGAAAACACTTGAAAAGCACTGTTAGTTATGCTGCAAAATGAGCCCTCTTTTTCTGTTTATAAAACCTGATCAAGTATGAAACCCCCAAATCTAGTTAGAGCCTCACGTTGCAACGTGTCATATTTGCTTCGCTTTCTGCAAAGCCTTTACAGGGTAGAGGCCTTTTAAAAAAAGCTGCATCTGATCCTTGGTCTTGCAGTTATTTATTAGCAACTGGCATGGGGAGGCACTCTGCCCACCTTTAATTTCCCATCTAAAAGGTACATCTTGACCTACTTCTTGAGTCTGTGACAGAATTCTTAGTTATCTTCAGCGGATTTCATCACTAGGTCTTTGGCTGTTCTTTCGTGGCCAGGATGATTAGGAAGAGGAAATCAGAGCTGTAGATTGAAAAGATAACGTCTTATTCTAAATGGAATGCGTTTCTTTAAAGTCATCTTGCAGGGTAGAAGCGTTACATTAAATCCACTGTAATGCTTTGCTGCTCTCTGATTTTGTCAGTGGTGCTGGGTTGGTAAATGGTGGTGGTTGGTAAATGCTACCAAGAACTTGGCAGCCTCCAGCAAGTCCCTCTGTTTGCTGCCTCGGGTTCCTCCCTGCAAAGGCTTGACTTTGAAGTCATGGTTCTTGGCTGCATCTTGCTCTGTGTGTTCAGCTGAATTAGATGCAGAAGTGGAGGGACAAGGAAAATAACTTAGGAAAATAAATTATGCTTCTGTGAATTTTTTGGCTTTGTTTAAAAAATAATAAAAAAAAAAAGCTATTTTCTAGAAATAAGTTTTTTGCTTTTTTTTTCCTTTGGTAGCTTTTCCATTGTGGTTTGGGGAGTTCTTACACAAAAGAAGCCTTTTGCAGGTAAGTTGTGGGTTTGTCTTAGAATTTTTTTTCCATTTTCCCATTGATAAGCACGTTTCCTGCCCCACCAGCCCCAGATTATGTG
>JAWWES010000001.1:111973901-112018998 GCA_035583135.1 Lophotriccus pileatus
GTGAGTGTGTGGCCTGCTCAGACTTCTGATATGCTGGCAAAGCCAACCTGGCAGGCAGCTCTGCTGTTTCTCTCTGTAGAGAGGCTCTCTAATTTATTTGTAGATTGTGGGTACAGATTTGTTCCTTTTTTTAAAAAAAAAAAGGCAAGCTGTCTGTGAGAATAAGCCTTTTTCCACCCCGCAGTAAATGCACCTCTCAACAGGCAGCTATTTATTTCTTTATGACTTTTCCTGTGTCTATGACTGGTCTATGTATAGCAGACATGTCTGAACAAGTACCAGTCTACTAGTATTTTTTTCTCCCAGTGAGAGATTCCGTTTAGCCCAGTGGTTGATTCACAGTCATGGGGCCACATTGCTGCACTTCTTGATTTGTGTTCTTCCTTCACCTTTATGAACAGTTCAGATATTTGGTCTAAATAAAACTCAAAGTTCAGTTTTCTCACTGCAGATCTGGAAATACAAAGAGAGGTAGCAAAGAAACGTGTGAGTTTTTTTTCCCTCTGGTTCTGTGTCTTTTTTTTTGGGGTGAAGAAAGAGCACAGTCACTCATGGACAATTGTTTTTCACTGATACATGGAGCAGGTGTTACTGCATTGAAAAATGCATTGTGGGAGAAGACAACCGACTTTTTCCCCCCCTGTTGATAAGAACTCTGGAAAAAAAAAATGCGTGAAGACAAAATTTCAGCACTGTTAATGCTCTTAGACAAAAGAGAAATTATTCCTTCTGCAGGGAGATCTTAGTTTGTGTTGCCTTTGCTTTACAGAGGAAAACAACATTTTACATATTATGGTAAAAGTAGTTAAAGGCCACCGCCCAGAGCTACCTGCTGTTTCCAAATCCAGACCTCATTCATGTAATAACTTGATCAAACTGATGCAAAAATGTTGGCAAGATGATCCTGGTGAACGGCCAACGTTTCAAGGTAAGATTTCCTCGTAACTCGGCTACCCATTTATTCTTCTGTGAGTCACGTTATTGCTCAGGACTCTGCTAATCCCTGGGGTGAATGCTGTGAACCTCTGTGACAGAGTAAATAGAGCACATTGTGTGGCAGAGACAATGATACAGGCCACTTACTCATTTGTGGAGGAAGGGATTATCCGAGGACATGCCTGACCATGATGGTGTTATGTAAACTGGTCAGGAATGAGCCTTGTACTGAACCAGCCGATCCATTTAGCCAGAAATTGTGTTCATTTCTGATTGTGTGTGTGTTGGGGCAGAGGGCAAGCTGGAGTTGGTGTGGTTTTTCACCATACCAAAGCACTGAAAGCCCTGGCTCTTGAAATTTGCACTTGTGTGTTGAGAAACTGGATTATTTTCTTGTAACGAAACAATTTGTACCGTCATTTTTCTGCCAATAAAAGGCAACTCTGGTGAAAGGCTTGAACTTGTCCAAGGCACCTGTTAGGAATGCAGATGTGCAGAAGGATGTAGCAAGTGCTTTCACCACTTAGCATTAATGGGAGAGATTTGCCTCTTCCCTCTCCTCCTACTCAGTCAAGGAATGGGGACTGAAGGGACCCCATATTTTAATGAACATGTCAAAGTCTGCCAGCAGTGCATTTGTTCTCATTTCACAGTCAGTCCTGCAGCGTAGCCACTGTGTAACACCAGCCTGGTTTGAGTGTAAAAATGAATTTTTTGGGCAGCCCTGTGCACATTTTGCTTCGCTGCATGCCTGTGCCCACTGATGAGGTGTTAGATGGAATAGTCAGAATTGGAGTCTTTCTGCCACAGTATCTCAAAGCTGTTGAGTTCTATTGCCAGAGAGAGGCAGCAGAAAGGGCTTCTCAGAAAGTCTCCTGTAAGAAAACCCTAAAACCTTCTCTTACTTTCTTCAAAGAAATCACTTCAGAAACAGAGGCCCTCTGTGAAAAACCAGAAGATGAAACAAAAGAGGTGATAACTCAGGACCTGGACATCAAGAATTCCCCAGAGCAGCAGCCTGAGGTATTTTCTCTTTCACTTCTTGTTCAAACATGATGAGTTTTGTGAGGAGCAGTTTCCTCTGTGACCTGTAACATCCCAAGCAACCTTCTCTTTTGAGTGCTTTTGAGCACTGCCTTGCCTGATAGAAGTGGCTCTTGGCGAAGGATTGGAATGCCGAAGTGACAGCAGGTGCATGGAACCAGCTCAGGAAAACCTCAGTGCAGCACCAGATGGAAGTGGACCTTACTCTGTTGAGGGAGAGCAAGGCAGTTAGGAAACAAAAGCTGGAACGATGTGGGTGCGACTGATCTTAAAAACCACTGTAGACAGAAGAGCCACATGGCTTTCCTGGCTGTGTGAGCACTGATGGAAGCTGCCCTCCTGCTTCTGAAAAATTTCAGTGACCTGGTTCATAGGTTTCATTTAATACAAATAGTCTTTAAAGGCTACCTGCAAATTAACAAATGTACGTTTCTTCTGTAGGGCCTTGTGCTCAGTTTTCTTTGCTGACCTTTCTGAAATGCTTGTGTGCTTCTCTTGAAGGGGATTTGTGCACTGTCCCAGAAAAAACAGGAGCCTGCTCTACCATCAGTTAAGGATTACAGTCTCTCAGAGTTACTGTCCCAGTTGGATTCAGGGATTTCACAGACTATGGAAGGCCCTGAGGATCTCAGCCGCAGCTCTTCTGAGTCCAAACTTGCCTCCAGTGACAAGCGGCTTTCAGGAGTTTCATCTGTAGATTCAGCTTTTTCATCCAGAGGCTCCCTTTCCCTTTCCTTTGAAAGGGAAAGTTCAGGTAATGGTCAGGTTTTTCTTTGTAGTTGTTTGGACTGGGGCATGGGAGTCACTGGGTTGGAGAGCAGTCATGTAAAGAATAACATTCTGGAAATTACTGTTAGCTTTGCTTTCTCTTGCTGTCAGCACTACAAATTTGTTTACTGGAGGTAGTTATTTAAAAGAAAAAAAAATAAATATTAAAAAAAAAAATTATGTGGTTCCCAAATGTGATCTAATGAGAAGTAATAAATCTCATTTACTCTTTGAAAAGGAGTGACCTGAACTCCCATGAAAGCAGTGGTAGAATCAGTCATGTAGAGGTTGGTTTGGAAGGGAGGTCACATAGTCCAGTGTCCCGCTTGAAGTGGGATTAAAGCCAATGCCCAGTCAGGTCAGCTGAGTTTGTGGCTTATTCAGTTATACAAAGCCTAAATCTGAGCACCTTTGTTTTTTGAGAAGCCTCGAGACACCTTCTCAGCAGCCCCTGTGAATAATGTAATACAGACCTCCTCACTTTTCACTAGTGCTGCAAAAAACAGTTGAGTAAACAATGATTCGTTCAGGGAGATCAACCACAGCATCCTTTGGTCTTCATGTCACAAAAAACAGAGTTGGAGGTATTCCAAATCTGACCTGAAATTGTTCTGGGACAGTTGTGGGACAGGAGGGTGGATCGGTTTGCAGTCTACTCATTGCTGAAGCCAGCACATCTGTTAGCCACGGGCAGGTAAGGTTTGATTGGTATCAGAAATGTGATGGTGTCTTTTCCATAGAATTATAGCACAGTTTGGTTGGAATGGACCTTTAAGGGTCATCTAGTCCAAACCCCCTGCAATGAGCAGGGGGTTCAACTCGATCAAGTTGAGTGTTTCCAGGGATGGGGCATCTACCACCCCTCAGGGCAACCTGCTGTTCCAGTGTTTCACCACCCTCATTGTAAAATTTTTCTTCCTTGTATCCATTTAGACATTGGTACTACAGACATACAGAAGAGGAAGCTAACGGAGGCAATTCTGTCTGGAGATACCAGCAAGCTGATGAAGATCCTCCAGCCCCAAGACGTTGATATTGTTTTGGATGGGAACTCCAGCCTTTTGCATTTGGCTGTTGAAGCTGGTCAAGAAGAATGTGTCAAATGGCTCCTCCTGTACAACGCTAACCCCAACCTCACCAACAAGAAAGGATCCACCCCTCTTCACATAGCCATTGAGAAGAAAGTTAAAAGCATCGTGGAGCTGATTATGGCTCGGAAAATCAACGTTAATGCCAAAGACGAGGACCAGTGGACTGCCCTTCACTTTGCTGCCCAAAACGGGGATGATTTCAGCACCAAAATGCTGCTTGATAAGAACGCCTCCCTAAACGAGGTCGATTTTGAAGGCAGAGCCCCCATCCACATAGCCTGTCAGTACGGCCAGGAGAACATCGTGCGGATCCTGCTGAGGAGGGGCGTCAACGTGAACATCAAGGGCAAGGACGACTGGGTGCCACTGCACTACGCTGCCTGGCAGGGCCACCTCCCCATCGTGAAGCTCCTGGCCAAGCAGCGGGGAGCGGACGTGAACGTGCAGACCGTGGACGGAAGGACCTCGCTGCACTTGGCCGCCCAGCGAGGGCACTACCGCGTGGCCCGGCTCCTCATAGACCTGGAGTCGGACGTCAACGTCCGGAACGCCCTCCTGCAGACGGCCCTGCACATCGCCGCCGAAACCGGCCACACCAGCACCTCCCGGCTGCTCCTGAAGCACGGCGCGGACATCGAGGCGGCCACGGCAGAGGGGTACACGGCTCTGCACCTGGCGTCCCGCAGCGGCCACTTGGCCACGGCCAGGCTGCTGATGGATGAAAGGGCCAGCGTGCTGGCCCGCGGCCCGTTGAACAGGACAGCGTTGCATCTCGCCGCGGAAAACGGGCACTCCGAGGTGGTGGAGGAACTTGTCAGCGCGGAAAGCGTCAACGTGGCCGACAGCGAAGGGTTCACGGCTCTTCACCTGGCTGCGCGGGGAGGGCACACGAAAACGGTCGAGGCTCTCCTGAAGCACGGGGCGCGCACTGAGCTGCCGAGGCCCAAGTGTCACACCCTCGCTCGGCAGAGCAGCAGTAGCTCGCTTACCGTGTTGCTGAGTGACACTTAAGCCAGAGGTGCCAGATGTGCTGCCTGTGTACGTGGTGTGAGGAGGCTGCTGGAGCTCAGCTCCTCAGGGCCTCCTGCAGCTGTGCAGTGACCCCAGGGCGGTGTCAGTGGTGGACTGAGGTGCAGCCACCAGCGGTTTGAATGTGTGATGAGACTGCACGTGGACCAAGGGCAGCTGTAAGGCCCGGAGCTGGATCCCGCCACGCCGTGGTCTGTATCGTTCATTCTGCACATGCCCTGCCCTGCCTGGATCTGGACATTCCCCTCCTGAGAATGTTGTGAGAGAAGGATGTGACTTGTGGGATCCCCCTGCCTTTTTTTTTTTTTTTTTATGTGCCATACTAATTTAAGAACTAACATTATGCTTTTTTTATTTTCCTCAAAACAAAAAGAAAAAAAAAAAAGATGGCATAGATTTCTGGTTTACTGCAGTGATCCGTATTTTGGGCTGAACGCCTCCAGTGTAGAATAAACAAAACACCAATCTGCTTGAAGTTAATGCAAGAGGTGAGGAAAGGGCTATTTAAGATACAGTTAATCATGTTTCTGGTACTTTTTTTAATGGAGACATTGATTACAGATTTCCATGTACTCACAGTTTATGAGGCAGACTTAATGCAGGATTCCAAAAATAATAAGCAGAAGTAAAAGCTTAACACTGGTGTCTTCATATACAGCATCACCTTGTATGTACTCTAAAATCAGTAAGCTGAACTAAGTGCTTAGTGGTTTGTCTTGAATAAACAAGTCAAAAGCTAAAATTCATACTGGGCTGGAACTGGATGGTATATTCTAACACTGTTGTACCAATTTACAAAACAATGTTTGGAGGGGCTGATGACCAGACTGATATACTGTGTATATAGGATTTCTACCTGTTGTATGCTTTTTTTCTACTGAAGAAAATAGATTGCTTAGAGTGGGTATGTTTTAATACACCTTTTAATTTCACTCTTTTCGAAGTACAAATGTGATCTGTTATTAATAAAAGATTGTGTTCTATATCCGTCTGTATTTTGGAGTTGTTAAAGCAACTGAAAAACCTGTTGACCGGCAGCAGCACACAACAGTCATGTGTTTAAGGATCATGGAATCATAGCTTGTCCTGGGTTGGAAGGGACCTTTAAAGATTATCCAGTTCCAACCCCCTTGCCATGGGCAGGGACACCTTCCACTAGACCAGGTTGCTCAGAGCTCCATCTTGAGTTTTAAGACAGTTCATTGACTGCAAGTAGATGGTGAAGCCACACTTGTGACAGAGTATGGAGGTTTCAAAGCAATATACCTGCTAGCAGAGCATGGCAGTCCCAGCAAGCTCCTAAAGCTGCTGACAGTGGAGCTTCTCATTAAACAAACAAAACTGTACTTTTCCTACTGCTTCCTTTAGCTTCTTTTGAGACCAATAAGGTGGTCATGTTTCATTAAGCTGTGCTTAATCAGCCTCTCATTATAGCAAATGGAACCGCAGACCACTTGGTCTCTCAGCACTGTGCATAAACCCTTGGCCTGGCCTAGCACACACCATTCCCTTCTATTCCACAGTACCCTGAACAGTGAGATTTGAGATACTTTAATTCCAGTATCTGCCTGAACTGCAAAAGAGCTGTAAGACCAGGGAACAGCAGACTTGCACCTCACAATAAAGGTGGTTCACACCAGCAGGGCAAGGGGAAAGTACACTTATAAAATGGTTTTAAAAGAGCTCAAGCTCTGCTTTGCTAGTACATTCCTTCAGTGCCTAATAATAATAGCACATTAGCTTCTAATTAAACATGAGGCCACACTCATGAGTCTTTGTTTCCATGCTGTCTTTCACAATAACAGGCACCAGCTATGCATTACATAGAAGGCAACACAGCTGGCACTGGACAAAAAAACAACCAAGGGATTGCAATGACATGCTGCCACTGTTGGAGTGGGTATTTGTCCCTCTGAACCAGCCTTCCTTGGGGGCAGGAGGGGTGAATGGGGATGTTAAATTAGCACTAATGCAGCAATTAGGAATTGCTGTTTTGTAAAGGTCTCCTACGGGTGACTTTTCTGGTTGATTGTGCATCCTTTAACTTTGTTCAAGTCCTGACTGGGCTGTTGACCTGAAGCTTACAGGCATTGCTTTGTTTCTTTCCAGTCTCAGGTGTGTTCTTCAAAACACCCTGCAGGCTTGGGAGGTGGGTCTGGGAGGTGGTGTGACTGCATGGAGGGCTCCATGGAGCTGAGCCTTGCTCCAGGTCCCCTGTGCTGCCTGACTGCTCCCTTGCATCAGATGGGGCTGGAAGATGAACATCAGCACCTCTTACCTCCAAAATCAGGCAGAGGCTGCTTGCAGGGCTTCTGTGCACACCGTGCCAATCTGCTTCCTTAGGGCTTCTGACCACAGCCCCGGGTGGCTCCTTCAGCCCAAGGAGCAACGAATGTCAGAAAAGAAGAGACAGTGAAATGGCTCTAGTGACCATAAGCTTCCCCTTTTCGTCTCTAGACATGATCTTTCAGCCTGGCCTCTGCCCACACACCTGTGGCAGCACAGTCTGGGTTCCTGCCAGCACCCGCTGGTGCCAGCTCCCCGTGCGGGAGCCCCAGCAACAAGGAAGGTGCCTCGCACCATCCCCATTCCTCACTCCTCCATCCCAGCCTCTGCCTCCGGGGGATAGCACAGCCCCTGATGCATTACCTGTCTTTGCAGCAGTTTGTTCCCAGCGCCAGGGAGCTTTATTTACCTGCTGCTTAGCACGGGGCGCTCAGCGCCGTGTTCCTACAGGCCTCGGGAGGACTCAACAAGCCTGCGGTTCAAACACGCTGCTGGGCCAAGGGGAGGGAATTGCTGGGTGATTGCAAAGAGGCCCGGAGGCAAACCTCAGCCCTCTCGTTCCTGCCTCATCTCTTGCACCACCTTGGCTCTGCTCAACAGGGCTGCAAGAAAAACAAGGCACGTGGGAGCTGCTCTGCAAGGTCTCCCTTAGTGGAGAGGTTGGGAGGGGGGGGATATCTCCTCTCCTCTATGCTCCTTTAACCCCAGCTAGGTGGCATATGGTGCAGATTGGCTCATGGATGTCCCCCAAAAATGCCAGGAAAAGTCTTTGAGTGCCACAGTGCTCATGGGGTGCAAACCTGTGTTACCTCCCTCCCCAGCGGCACCTGGACTGAGCTGTTGATCAGATCCTGTTGTCCCTGTAAATTAGGGAGAGGGCATCCAGCCTTTCCCCTTCTTTGACTTTCATCAAGCAGTGTTCGTTTTGATGTGTTTCTTTGAAGGAGACCCATACAAGCAAGGGAAACAGAGCAGTGGGCTTCTTTAACACACAAGTCCTGGGGCCAAGGCTTTGAGGGAAGATGTGAGCCACACTTAGCCTGTCCTGTTCTTGGGCCAAAACCACCCACATGTGCACTCAGGTCTCTGCAAGAAGCCTTTGACCGCTTTTGCAACACCAGTTTGGTACTGTGGAGGGACAGATCAGGCACTGCCTCCCCCTCTCCCTGCCCCTGGGACACGCTTTAATCCAGGGCTGTGCAAAACGCCAAACGCAGGCGCTCCTATGGAACTACTGAAACATTTAGCTTGGAAAAGACCTCCAGGATCATCGAGCAGCATTAACCCAGCACTGCCAGGTCCAGCAGCACTGTCAACCCGAGCAAGGGAGAGATTCACACCCCAAAGTGAGCGCTGATTAAGCAGGGCAGGGTAAGAGCACAGGAAGCCCTTTCACAGGGGAGGCGGCGCAGGCAGATCCCAACACGTTGGGCTGCTGCGGCTGCTGCTTGGAGGCTGAACATCAGGGGCTGCTGGCACAGAGTGGTGATGGAGAGAGGGGTGGGGAGGCTGTGCCCTGGGGAGGTTGGCACGACACCCGGCTGGGCTGGGAAACACTCGCTGCTGCACCGGGGAAGTCCTGAGCTTATAGGGAACCACTCGGCAGGCACTTGAGGAAAAAAGGGGTTTAAAATCAGTGCTGTCACCAGCTTATTTACCTGGTGTTTTTGAAATGCTGTGGGAGAGGCTTTCAGGCTTTGCTCTGAAGCGACGTAGAGCAAAGATCACTTAAAAGCTAATAAAGAGCAGCTTGTGATCTGTGCACAAACACCTTGTCTGCGAGACTCGAGTAGAAACACGCAGAAGCATAAGACATTCTACAGCTGTGGCAATGACAAGGGGGAAGATGCTCTGCTCTCTCCCCTGGAAAAGCAGGCAGAAGCCCGTTTGCTCTGCCCCAGAGGCACAGAGTAACCCTTGACCATGACAGGAATAAGGGCCATGGGCCAACTCAGAACATGTGCAAGGTCAGAAATTTGCCTGATGAGTCCCCCCCGCCCCATTCGCCATTACCTGATCGGATCAGAGGAAATAAACCCTGGCAGAGCCAGTTTTCACATGAGTTCATGCCCTGACCCTGCCTCAACAGGGACTGGGTCCAATATGCTTCCCTTTTATCTATTTAAATAGGATTGCTTTTCCTAGTCCACTAACAGGCAAAACATGCCAAGTCCTGTGCTGCATTACTGATGTCTGCCATGTGTTTTAACCCCCCCAGTGAGCCTGGCTTTGCCCCAGCACCAACTTGCTCTTTGCAAAGATGCTTTGCTAGGGGCACTGTAGGAGGTTAGGCAGGCCACAAATATAACTGACATCGGGAACTTCTATCACAGATTCTGTATCCAAAAGCACACGTGCAACTGGGATTTAGGCATTTGCAAAATCAAAGTCTAGACGTTTGTCTGTGGTGAATATAAAGGCTGGTTCAGCCTAACCTGAGTCCCTCTGCCAGTCTTGGCAGCTCACAAAAACCTGCAACATCTTTCTTAAAAAAAAAAAAAAAAGTCTAATCAGCAGACTAGTTCATCCCAGTTTGAAAAAGATGCCAGATGCAGAGCGGCAAAGGACCACTGACCACTGATGAGCAGCCAGGGCTTTCTGTCTCCACTTGACCTAAATCCAGATTCGGATGGTGGTTTATTAAGGAAAGGCCGTACTGCTCCATTGCTCACCAAGTCAAACCACTCTCAGGACCATCCCTGCTCTCCCTTCACCCTTTGGGCTTCTGACACATTTGTGAGTGCACCAATTCCCAGGGAAGAAGTTTGTTTTAGTGCAGCAAACCAGGCCAACCAGTGCAGATGCAGACAAGCTCTCTGGCCACAGCTACAACCTGCAGTGTGCACCTCCCTCCCTTTCACCAGGGCAGTGAAAAGGTCCCAGCTCTGGGATGTTCCCAAAACAAAAACCTCTGCAGAGTTGGCAACCGAGGGGCTCACTTCCCATCTTTGTCCCTGCCAGCTTTGAGGAAGGAGAGAGGCGCAGAACCACTCTGGGCATCCCCTTCCAGGGCCACAACAATGCCAAGGACACAGCTCCAGACACGCTTTCAGCGCAGCACCTTCTCCCTTTCCTTCCCAAAGGCCTGCCAGGACTAGGCAGCTCTGCCGCAGCCCTTTGCCCTGGGTGGCACTCGCTCGGCGTGTGCCGGCACGCACCGCGCCACAGGTGGCTCTGGCTCCGCCGCCGCTGCCTTTCCATCACGGGAGAACCCTGCCCAGACCGGGATGCCTGAGGTTTGCCAGCCAGCTTTTTTGGCAGGGAGGTGGCGTTGCAGATGCCACTGGACTTCATCCATTCGTCTCTCCTCGTTAGCAACCCAAACAGCCTCCCGAGCCAGGGTGCAGCCCGGCGGTGAAGGCAGCGGTAATTAGCTGTGCTGGCAGCGCACCCAGCAAAGCAAAATGGCTGGGGGAGTCTTCGTGGCTCAGAACCAGCCACTGGGCAGGCTGAGGCCTCCCTGATCCTCCCCTTCCTCCCTCTGAGCTTCCCTCACCTCTCAATTAGTTTGCTCTGTTCCTGGAGGAGTTAAAAGAAAAAATAAACTGAAAGGCCAACAAACGCGAAGGAACGTAATGGCTTCTCCCTGCTGGCAGAGGCTTGTGCCTGGAGGGGGTTCCCTGTTTCCCCCGCCCCGGAGTGCATGATGGCAGCTGAAGGGCAGGGGTAAAGAAGGGCTGGCTTGGGGTCAGGCAGAGGGTGCAGCTCCCCGGCAGCAGCACGGCCAGGCTTACCCTTGGAAAGGGACTGTTTTGTTCCATAGTATTCTGGGGGCAGTGGGGCTGTGCCAGCCCACCGACAGTCTCTCTAGCCTGGAGCAGGCCAAGAAAAGGTGCTGCACAGGAGGCTGGCATTCCCTTAACAACAGCAACCCATTTCCAAGGGGTTTTATGCATCAGACTCCCATTAAAGCCAGAGGGACGCTGACCTAAAGGACTTGGCCAGCACTGTGCTTGCTGCCTGCAGGCGTCTGGAACCGCTCCTTCTGCTGCCACCTCCTCTGCTCCCTCCTGCCCCACATCTTAGCACCCTGCTGCCTCTCTCCAGCTGATAGCTCTAAAGCATCTAGAAAAAGGCTTAAAGTCAAGTTGTTCCCATGTAAAATCCCCAGAACTTTGCTGTGAGCTGTGCCACAAGGCTCCCCTGTGCCTGCCATTAGTTCATCCCCCCTGTGAGCTCATGGGCAGGGCCCTCCCGGTGTCACAGGTTGGCACGAGCATCACAACCAGGCAGTGGGGCTTCCCAGAGGAGGATACAACCCACTGATCAGCCCTGGCTGCGCTGTGTCCCCACTGCTGTTTGCGAGCAATTACCAGGGACGTGGGACAGGGTGAGGCTGGGCGAGGTAGGAGACCGGAGGCAACAGGGACGGGATCTCAGGCTATCCCAGCTTTTAAATGCGGCTCTTTCCTCACTGCCATCACAGGGCCGTGCCAGGTGCCCGTGCATGTGCTCCTACCTACACAGGGACACGCTCCTGCCGGCCTGCACACGCGGGTTTCCAGCCACACACACGTGTCCACTCCCTGCCCACACACCTGGGCACGCGTGGTCACACGTGCAATGCTCATTTCTTGGCTTCATGGTGAAAATTCGCCACTTTTCAAGGCTCCCACAGCACTACATCTGCCAAAGTCCCCCCAGCCCAAGCCACTCACAGACAGGTCTGTCACTCTTTGCTTTCAGAAACAGATTAAAAAAACAAGAAAGGAGGTGGCAGGAGTGCAGCAATGCTCGACCTGATCCCACTGCCCTCTCAGTCCCACAGCAGTTTGCAGCTCTCCCCTTAAGCTACTCCCTTCCCAGCTCCCTGTGGTCTATCAAAGCACGTTGAAGGCTAAAAGTTGCCTCAGGGTGTGTCCCTTGAGGCTGCCAAAGGTTCTAGTTAGACACACCACAGCACTGCCACAACCTGGTAATTTGTTCCCATGGGATACTGACGCCCTCAGAAAGAAATCAAATCCCATCTGCAAAAAGAAAGATAAAGAAATATCCAATTGCTCAGCCATGAACAATTGTTGTTCCCAACAAGGGCTGGCATGGCATGGCATGGCATGGCATGGCATGGTTGTTCCCAACCCAGTAAACACAATCTGGATCATGTTCAAAGCCCAAGGAAGAATCAAAACATCATCCTGCTCTAAGCAGTTAGGAAATACAGTGCTCATAGGGAAAACACCTTCCACATCCCAGTCACTTATCACAGTGTTCACATTACCTGTAATAAATATTTCACTGTCTCCAGAATCCAATACTGTTCTTAAGAGTTACCATTTTTAAAATATATTTCTATATACATATTTTTATACATATTCACACACATAAATATATATGTGTGTGCATATATATCTCTATGTATATCTACACACAGAAAAACCCTTGAAAGCATTTATTTGATCAGTCTAAAAACATGCTGCCTTTGGATTCTGCTTCCACCTCCTGTTGTGACAGCATAAGTCATCTTTATCTTCTCTCTAGCAGTCACATGAGACATGGGATTCAAACTCTTACTGATTCCTCTACAAATGCTCCTTGTTGACAACAGCTCCAACCCCATCCCATCCCAACAACCCAAATCCAAACCCAGCTGCAAGGACTTGGGTCCAGAATGGTACACAAGGCTGCTGCTCCTGCATCACCAGAAAATCAAGGAGCTGCAAGTAACTTACTTACTTTTGACCTTATGGCTTTGCAGTGGTTTATAGTGGTTTATTTATGACAGGCTGGATGGAGCTGTGAGCAACCTGGTCTGGTGGAAGGTGTCCCTGCCCATGGCAGGGGGTTGGAATGAGATGATCTTTAATGTCCCTTCCAACCTAAACCAGTCTCTAATTCCTCCCCTTGTCCTCCAGCTGCCTTCTTCAACATTCTTTTTATAACTGTTGCTACACTAAAGGGCAGTCTTTGGCCTTCAGAGAAGGTATTTACCCAGTCTTTCTTACATCCATTGCAGACATACCCATGGACACAATGTAGGTGGTCAGTTGCAGTGCTAAACTGCTTTTTATCAAGCCTCTTCCTGCCCTTCTGCTGTTTTCCCAGGTTTGTTCCGGGCCCTAAATATGTTCCAGATAAACAAAATTCATCGGATACCAAGATGCAAAGGGGCAAAAACTTCCAGCCAAGCAGATCTCACGGCCTCCCGCAATGTTAGGTTCATAGAGCTCAGTTTAAATGGCCCCTTGGCCCTTCCTGATGCCTGGTGGGTGCCAGGGGCTCCATGCCAAGCCCTGGCCACTCCTCACCAGCCACGCAGCCACTCTGACTTGCCAGAGGATTATGGCTTCCTCGAAGGTCTTGAGAGGCTTCAATTATCTTCCTTGATCAGATATCGAAGCTCCTGTGCCAGCAGAGAGGGATAAGAGCAGACCCAGCTGCGGAGAAGATGAGCTCCTGGGCAAGGCACTGGGTTGCCTGCAGGGAGGGTGAGCCCCAGCACCTCAGATCCCCAGAAAGTTTAATTTCTGGAGAGGCCCAGGCCAGCTCTTAAGAGATGATGGTGCTTGGGGGGCCAGCTCTGCTGCTCCCCACAAGAGGATGAGATGTGGTTGAGCCCGAAGGGGAAAGTCATTGGTGCTGCTGGAGAAACCTGCCAGAATCCCAGAGCCAGTTTTTGGGTTTGGCTCCCCCTCTCAGTGCTTTTAACTCCTTGATGCCTTCCCTGAACAACAAATCCAATCCTCCTGTGTTGCCCAAAAGGCATTTGGCCGACAAGCAGTGAAGTTGAGATGTCAGTGCAAACACGCCTGTTGCCAGCACAGCTTGGCTGCAGATCCGAGTTGTGACACGGTTAATATGTAATGAGGATATAAATATTATGTTGTGACATACATAAGATCACCAGGTTTCCACAGAATATGTTATTGTTGAGGAGCCAAGAAATAATCCTTTAACCACGGATTAAATTTAGTGCTGTATGACATCCCATCCTTCAATCAAGCCATCAAACGAACCTGGGACAGGAAGCTATCCTTGTTCCTCAGCAGAAATGCTCACATCTGGCTGAGTTTTTTTCCTAACTTACATGCAGATGAGAAGTTTTGAGGGTCCCCAAGAGGTGGTTGCTCTCAGCTAGTGCCTACTTTTTGTCTAGGTTATGTTAAATGCTGAGCCTTTGTCTGAAAAAGGTCGTTAAGCTGCAAATGTGTCTGTCCTGTCTTTATTAGACTCAGTCCTGGCTGCAAACTTCACCCCCCAGACCTTACAGGCAGCTCCTAGATGGCTGCATCTGGTGTCCCTGAAAGCAGCAGCTGCCAGGGGTGCTGTCCTGGGTGTACCTCCTGGGCACAGTAGATGTGCCCACAGTCACACACATGCCAAGGGCCCAGCCTGCCCTTCTCTTCCTTAGGTGTGCCAGCTGCCACTGGAAGGCTGCTTAAGCCTGTCCTCATCTCCTGCTCCTCTTCTGGGTTCTGCCCTTCGAGTTGTGGTGAGCCAATGCATCCAGAGCTGAAAGGTGAGTCCTCAGTGACTCACAGGGCAGGGGGGAGGGAGGGAAATGAACACAAGGAACAGGTCCTGTGTTTTCTTCTCTCCCCTCTTTATCCTGCAGGACTGCACTGTGATCTCCAGAGTTTGGAGGCAGCAGGTGTCTGTTTTGTGGGAGTACAGCTGCCAACATCCTCTGTAACTCAGCCTACCTGTTACCCAGACCAGTCACTACAGGTTTTTCCCTGCTCTCCTTCACCTACTATGGAGGTCCCCAGAGATCCTTAGTTCACTCCCTTCTGCCTTAGCTGGGCCAAGTTATTAAGTCTCTCTCTCTCTCCCAGCAGCAAAATGGGGTGAGACACTGCAAATTTAGAGAGTCAATGAAAAGAAAACCAACTCCTGAAACAGAAATGTGGAGGAAGAACATCAATAAGAGAGCTGGAAATTAAAAGCACATTGTGGAATTATATAGCATCCCTGTAAAGAAATCAGTTATACAACTACCTGTGAGGGCACCTATTTGCATCATTCATAGGGCATTAATTACGCAAGTCTTAATTTTTCTTTCTGAGTCTTTGCCATCACAGTTCAACACCTGCAGCAGGTAACCCAGCAGCGCTTTGCTGCCTCTGCCCCCCCCAACACAGTCTATTCAGTTTTCTCCTCCTGCCTAATTATGACAATTACTTGCTTATCCTCCTCTTTTATTTCCCTTCACTCTCATTGTTTAAGCCAGCCATTACAGCTTTAATGTTCTTGCACCAAAGTTGTTCTCTGCAGACCCCACCTGAGAGGCCACCAAGATATCACCTGGTGTCAGGTAACAGCTGGAACCAGCTCTCCACCGGCTGTTTTTCTGACAGCTCCTAACAAAAAGGAGTTTGTGGGTTTGGTTTGTTTTCCTCTGACTGCCTCATCTCTCTGTGGCCTCCTCCTACCATCCCTTCCTGTTCAGCACAAGCTGGATGAACGCAAATATGTGGCCTCAGAAGCTGTTTCAGAAGTGATAGGGATCCCATGGAAGGGCTGAGCACAGCCTTCCAGCTCCTCAGAGCTGAAACCCACGGCACCAAGTGTCTAAGCATCACTGAGGATTCACCCACAACCCTCCCACAGCAGGACCAGGCAGCCCCTGCAGTGTGGGCTCCCCTCTGGCACATCCCAGACCGAGGGGGACTGTACCCATCAACAAATAATCAAAAGAGCACATTTGAAGCTGTCAGATGTACATGACCAAGTCAGAGACTAATAAAATAGGGGAACAGGGCTAGTCAGCAACACTGGCACACTGTTGTTTAGGTTATTCATTAAATATAAATGTTCATAGCCTGGTAGAATGCAGCATACCCAACTTCAGGTGTCCCATAGGCTGCAAGTGTGCCAAGGCTCTCCCAGTAATCCATGGAGAGAAAATTAGGAAAACCAAGTGCATTTATTCACCCCACCTTTCTCAGTCACAGAGCTGTGCCTCTGGGTGAGCTGAGTGCCCTGCACTGACCAGACAGCCCAGGTGAGCCCAGGGGAACTGGGCTGGCCAAAGACAGAAGAGCCAAATCCCACCCAAGCTGCCTATGCTTTGTTGTTAAAACAGCCCCAGGAAAGGCAAGCAATGAGAAGCT
This sequence comes from Lophotriccus pileatus, assembly GCA_035583135.1. Lineage (NCBI taxonomy): Eukaryota > Metazoa > Chordata > Aves > Passeriformes > Tyrannidae > Lophotriccus > Lophotriccus pileatus. The sequence goes on from JAWWES010000001.1 coordinate 111,990,106, forward strand.
CCTGGGATGTGCCTCAGGGTATCACTGGAGCTATGAGAGGGTTTTGGTCTAGGAGCTGGAGCACTGGGCTCATGAGTGTGTCTTGGGGGAGGAAAAGGAGTGTGAGAACAGCAGAGCCAGGAATCTCCTCTGATGGGTCCTCCCAAGGTGAGTGCTATTCGTGAGAGATTGCTGTCAGAGCTCATGGTTTAATAGTTTGGGCTGAGCTGACCAGGCTATTGGGCTAACACTAAACTTAGGGTTATGCTCATGGACACAAGTCCAGAAGGAACCAAAGGGCTGGGTCTAGCACTCTGTTGTAAGCAAGGACTAAAGACCTACAGTAAGTGCTGCTGTCTCCAGGGGTTGTTGGGTCATCAACCCCTGAGCTCGTGGTGCTTCACTGAAGGTGTCACCTGCAGCCCCTGAAGGATCCCATCCTGGAGCAGGTGGATGCCAAAGGGAGGCTGTGACCCTACAAGAAGCCCATGCTGGAGCAGGCTCCTGGCAGGGATCTGCAGACCCATGGAGAGAGGAGCCCACACTGGAGCAGGTTTGCTGTCAGGACTTGTGACCCTGTGGAAGGGACCCATTCTGGAGCTGTTTGTGAGGAACTGCAGCCCATGAGAAGGACTCATGTCAGAGAAATTAATGTAGTTTCCCATGGGAGGGACCCCACGATGGAGTAGGGAAAGAGTTTGAGCACTCAGGGGGACAAAGGAACAGCAGAGACAAGGTGTCATGAATTGACCACAACCACCATTCCCTGTCTCCCTGAGCTGCTGTTGGGGAGGAGATAGAGAAAATCAGGAGTAAAGTTGAGTCCAGGAAAAAGGGATGGGAGGTGGGGGAGAGGTATTTTTAAGATACTACTCTGATTTGATTGGCAATCAAATAAGCCAATTTTCCCAAATCGTGTCTGTTCTGCCCATGACAGTAATCAATGAGTGATTTCTCCCTGTCCTTATCTCCAATGAGTCTTTTGTTATATTTTTTCCCCCTGTCCAGCTGAGGAGGGGAGTGACAGAGCAGCTTTGGTGGGCACCTGGCCTTCAGCCATGGTCAACCCACCACACTGGTACAGATAGGTCTGAGAAAATTCAGAGATGGATCAAACACAGCCTGAAGAGGAAGGACGAGGCAGGGGGACAGCAGGGGTTAACAGCACGTACTTTGGGCTATTCTACTAAGGCCAGAGTCCAGGTTAAGAACCACAGGATCACAAGAAATAACCTGAGGAACGTTGCCCAGAAGATGAACGCAGGCCAAGTAGCTTCCAGCCTTCCCAGTAACACTCAGCCATTTCCATTTGTCCTAAAGAAAGATCCATTCAGCATTCCTGGCATCAGCCTGACAATCAGTTATCAGCCAAGCTTGCCACTCACTTCTCTTCACAATGGGGGCAACTCCTGCTTTTCAGAGACCTAACACCCACCTTGCCCCTTGTCTTAAGCCTAGTCCATAATCCTACCTCCTTCTGTGCTGTGGTTTCCTGTACATGAGGTGCAAACCATAATACCTGTTCAGTGAGTTGAATCTGGCCCAGAACAATCAACACTGGATCACACCAGGAGGCACCAGCTCGTTTTAGCCTTCTGGAAAAATCTCATCCCCCTTCTGAGCAAATCAAAGCCAATTTGCCTCCACATGATACAACCCTTATCTCAGCCAGACAGGCCCTGCAGATGCTTGTGTTATATCAAACTCTCCAGCTTTTGCTCTCAGCACTCTAGTCCAGTGATGTTGAGCCAAACCTAAATGAAGGATGACCCATTTGCCCCAGGTGATGCTAACCCTTCGATTTTACAGGACTACAGGAACCAAGGAGAAATTAACAGCTCTTTGTGAGCCTTGTTGAGCTCTAATAATAGGGTGATATCCTTGCTTACAGACACAGACACGGCAGAACAGGACACAAAGCCCAAGAGATCTTCAGCCCATGCTAAACCAACCCTTAACCATCACACTTTCTGCCTGAACAAATCAAAGAGTGATGTTTTCCCTCAGGATGCAGGCACATGAAATCCAGAGGAGGGACACAAAGTTGATAGGAGGACTGGAGCATCTCCCCTGCAAAGACAGGCTGAGGAAGTTGGGCTGTTCAGGCTGGAGAAGAGAAGGCTGTGTGGAGAACTCACAAGCACCTTCCAGCGTGTGACGGAGCTTACAGGGAAGCAGGGGAGGGACTCTTCATCAGGAACTGTAGTGATAGGACAAGGGGGAATGGGTACAAATGGAAAGAGGGGAAATTTAGGGTAGATATGTGAGAGAAATTCTTTACTGTGAGGGTGGTGAGATATTGGAGCAGGTTGCCCAGGGAGATTAGGAATGCCCCAGCCCTGGCAGTGTTCAAGGTCAGGTTGGATAAGTCCTTGAGCAAACTGGTCTAGTGGGAGGCATCCCTGCTTGTAGCAGAGGGGGATGGGGCTAGATGACCTTCGAGGTCCCTTCCAACCCTTAACATTCCATGATCCTATGAATGTATCGACCCATGCAGCATTTCAGACCCTTACCTTCCCATGTGGTCCCTCAGGCAGAGGAGCCTCAAACCCCCACCCACGTGGCACCAGTGCTAATCAAAGCCCAAAGGCAGTGGAAACACCCCAGAAAGCTTAGGGCAGGGCCAGAGCTTTCATTCTACAGGAGCTGAGGAGTTTCCTGCTTTACCATGAGGTAAATCTCGGGGCCCGGGATGAGAACCTGCACAGCGTCCTCAAGGGATTAATTGTTTTTCATAAGGAGGAGCTCCCTGAGATCCTCTACTAAGATGAGGGACAGGATTAGGAACAGCAGGGTTTGTGGAGCCCAAGTGATTAGAAAAGCTCACAAGCAGGAGGAGGGCTGGCATTAAAGTGAGCAAATGACCTGTGGGCTATTTTGGGACGAAGCAGGGACTCCTACATTTGTGTCCATGGGCACACACTTAATGCTTGGTTGGGAAGAGCCTGTTTTCCTGCTGTAATTTAGCCCTTCTCACCATCACAGTGAGCACTGTCTGGCCCAACTCACCATCAGCTCCACCTGTGGGGCCTTCCCAGCTCCAGCAGCAGAACTCCACACTGACTACCCTTCCCAGTGCCACCAAACCTCAGCAGCTCCAGCATCTGGTGTCTCCTAATCACCCTCTGGCAACCAGCAGCTCTCACCCCAGCTGCCAGCAGCCCTTTATTGCATATCAAAGCAGGAAGACAGGGCAGGATTAGGGATCAAAACAATACATGGGAGATCCCAGTCTGCTTCTGAATCATTCGGCGCTTGGAGGGTAGGATTAGAGGTGGTGCCACTGGAAGCCAATAGCTCCTGCTTTTTTTGGGGGGGGAGGGCAGGGAGAGTTTGCTGGGATGCTACTCCACAGCACAGTCGTTTTTAAATAGAGAGTTGGCACTTTAGCCCAAAGTCTGCGCCAAGCGATAAATCCTGCAGATTTACATAAACGCTGGTGTCAGTCTGGATGGCTTCTGTGTAACTGTGGGGCATGTGTGCACCTCCTGGATGCACAATAGCAGCAGCAAATAACTTAATAGGTCTGTTGTGAGTAAAGCCTGCTTCAAAGGCTGGAGCTGAAGCCCTGATTAAGAAAACCAAGGGGTGAAGAGCTGAGCTGATTTACACATCTTGCAACACCTCCCAAGGTACAGTGAGGGCTGCTGGTAATAGCAGCAAGCGTCTCCTGGTTTGTCTCGGGGCACAAATTGTTCCCCAGACAAACACAGGCAAGCCTAGAACTGGGCTTAATATTAGGGAAGGAGACAACTGAAGACCTTTTTATTGTTGTTTTCTCTTTAGCTTAGAGCATTACAGCCACTGCTGCCCTGGCAGGAGATTACCAAAATATTCAGCACTCGCTGCCTGGCTGGTGCCTTGGGTTGATCTGGTGCTGCAGTCAGTGCTCAGGCAGTGGCTCTTTTTTGCTCAGGCCTGGGAGGTCTGTGGGGTTCAGCTCAAGTTAACACCAGAGCCCTCACCAGCATCACCTCTGCTCCTCAGTACTGGTGTGTGAAGCCACGTAGGCACAAGCCCCCCTTGCTCCTATGGTACCACTCATTGAGGTTTTTTGTCCCTTGTTCCTCATCCCTTTTTACCCCCTGCTGTTCTGCTGCCCAGACATGCCCTGACACCCACCAGACAAGGCATATCTTAAATAGAGAGCACATACAAATCATTAGGGGAATTGCTTGGGAGCTGTAACTTCTACATACCACACATAGTGCTATCCCTGCACCCCACTCCTCCAACAGCAGGTAATGGCTTAGGAGAGCTCTCTGAATTTTTCCATTTCCAATTAATTCCCCTTATAAATGTACAATTTTTTTTAAGTTACTAACTGAAGCTTTGTCTTCTTTTTAAGGTCATTGTTATCTATTAGAGTTGCAGAACCCCTACTGACTCTGACTAATTGCCTTTCTGCTTCAGGTTGGCATTATTGGAAAGGCTATTGAACGCGAAACAATATGAACTATGGCTTATAAAATTTACATTTTATTAGAATAATCTTTCACATGAGAGATACCTCTGCCTCCTTTATGTGTCCCTGTCCACCTTCATGTGCAAATGTAATGCTCATGAATTTTAATGGTATTGGAAATGCTCACTGGGAATGAGAACATGCTCTTTTCACTGGCCACAAACACAATATGACAGCACCAACATTTTTTTCCACCCTGCTCACATTTTTTTTTTTTGATCCTGTCTTCTTATTTAATAATAAACCAGGCTGTGAACACACTGACTCATCTCTTGTTTTCTCAAAATAGTGAGAAGTTTTATTTTTTTTTTTAATCAGTAACTACCTGAGAGAAAGGAATGCCTCATAAGATAAAGGAATTTAATTAGTTTGTTTGCTGTTAAGAAAACTATGTAGGTGGATGTGGGCGAAACGCCAAGCCAAAGTGGTCTGGCTTTGCTGACAGTTCAGCAAAAGAAAAAAAAATAAAGATTAGACGTCATGGAAAAAATCACTCCCTGAACAGGAAAAGCTGGATGTGGCACATATTTCTCTTCATGATCCAGCTTTGTAACAGTAAAAGGAACCACTAGCATTAGCTAACAGAACGTGCTTAGGGCGTCAGAGGGCTGCAAGACAGTAAAAGGGCAGCTGAATTGGAGGGCTTTGGGAATTAGGTGGGATTTCTTTCAAATACCTTATTTTTTGTTATTATTAATACTATTACAGCCAAAGTGAGTACTCCCTCGGATCCCCAGACTGCTCAAAGGCCAACACAACAGCAGTGCTGAGGGGCACTGTGAACCTCTGGCTACACTGTGCACGTCTCGGAGCAGCCCCAGACATCAGGATGCTCTCATTTCTAACCCAGAGTGCTGTACAAAGCAGGATACCTTTGGTAACCAGGTAAGCAAACAAACACCACTGTATCAATCAGCCCAATCTTGATTTTAATGCTTTCCACATTCCTGCGGACGCAAAACACTCGGGATACAACGTGCTGGAATCCCAAAACACAAACAATCCCAGAGAGCCCATAAAGGAGCACAGGTCTGTTTGGAGTTTGGCCATTCTTGCTAAAGTCTAAGTTTGCCACCAGACATCCCCTGTACTCTGATCACAACTGGATCTTTCTGGTCCATTGCTGCCAAGGAATTATTCCCCACACTTGAGTTTGTGCCACATCCTGAAGTGGGATCACGCCTGTCTGTTCCGAGCTCCTCTCCAGAGACTGCAGAGCATTTCAGACAAAGCCTTCCAGCTGGCTGCTACCTCAGGAAAGTCTACCAGCATGTTTTGGGTACAGTAGCTTAGTGCCAGTCATCCTTTACCCTTCAGACTTTTGTCCCAGATAATGACCAAACACCTTTCCTGAAATCCACGATTCTTATCATGGTGACCTGGCTTATTTTATGATCACTCAATTAACTCCCACCTTTGGATTGTTCAGTCAGTTTCTATTAATCAGGACAGATACTGAAATAGCCAGTCCATTATTAGCTGCCTCTCATTTGAGATGAGTTGTCTCTACGCTCTTTTGTTCCTCCTTATGTTGGAGGAACTTGGCCACCCGACTGCTTGTCCTGTTGACCTTCTTCTGGTGACCTCTGGGAGAGTGAGAAGTCTGCTTACCACAAGGTCCCAGCCCTCAGACAGGCATGGTAGGGATTTAAAAAAAAAATAAAATTCACATCCATCCCTTTCCATACTCTAGGGGTCTGTTACAGCTTATTACCTTGGTTTTCCCTTTTATATTTGAAGGGTTTGTGTGCAGGATCTGTAAGGAACTTGGTGGGACAGGGTTTTTAACAGCCACCCAATCCAGGTGTGTGTGTGTGAAGGACACATTTGTACACATGACTCCAGGACAAACTGAATCCAGAGAGAGGCATCTGGTTTTGAAGACCAGGTCCAACATTTCCAGCAGCTGTTAGTGATGGCACAGGGACCCGCTGGATAGAAGAGGATGGAAATATGACCAGAGAGAATTTACATCAGGTCAAAGACCATGGATGATGAGCAGACTAAGAGTTAAAAAAAACTCAGCAAGTGGATGATTTGCTCCCCTGCTAGCAGAGAGAAACCTGGCTGCCACCCTTACTTCTCCCTTGAAGGATCTTCCCTTGCATACAGTTATCCCATTACAACTTCCCTTTTCCCCGTGCCTGGGCAAGAATTCCAATTTGCGCCCTTGTGCAACTCCGATTTCCTTGGGAGACGGGATGGGAACCCTAACTAAATAGACAGCACCTGGCTCAGCACTTCTGGCTGCTGAGCCAATAACACCAAAGGTAATGCCCACACCACAGGCTAAAAGGGTGAGACTGTGCCTGGGAAGCCATGGCTCAGGCACCAGCGGCAGCTCGTGTCCCCCAGCACGGCACCAGCGATCTTCCACGCTCCCAGGCAGGGTTTGCAACTTGTTATTGCACCCTGTGCTGCCTTTGCATCAAGACTGGTGTCAGAAACATTTAAACCTCAGCTGGTTACTTTTCCTTTCAGAAGCGTTGTCAAGAGAAGAGTAAGATTAGTTCTGAGTTTTCTCCTCCAAGAGAAATTAGAAATTAAATCCTGAGTTAGTAAGTCTGTTTTAGCCAATCTGGCTACCTAAAATGAGGCTAAAGGCAACAAGTTCTGCCTACTGCATCCACATGGCTTGGCTGGCTGCTGACACAGCCATCATTTTGTAACATATGGCATGTGCCCACACCAGTGTGGACCTCCCTCCTCTTCTGCCATTACCCTCCCCAAAGCAAAGAGCTTCTGCTTCTACCACAACCACAGGTGCTGTTTTCCACCAGGGAGTCTATCTGTCCACACACAGCTCCCATGGCACAGAGCTGGGGCTGAACTGTTTCCTGGCTAGGTTGATTTTGAAAGCTGACTCTTGAGCACAGAGCTGCAAAACCTCCTGTGAGACCTCACAGCAACTTCCCCGGCACAGCACAGTGCCCTGCAAAGTCCCACCTCTGTTCCTCATCCCTTCTATTGCTATTTGTCCAGTCTTCATTTCCAATCTTCTGTTCCAAAGGATGATCATGGACTCCCACTTCCCGACTCATGGAATGGTTCGGGTGGGAAGAGACCTAAAAGATCATCTCATTCCAAGCCCCCTCCCATGGGCAGGGACACCTTCCACTAGACCAGGTTGCTGAGAGCCCCATCCAGCCTGGCCTTGGACACTTCCAGGGATGCAGAATCCACAACCTCTCTGGTCAACCTGTTCCACAGCCTCACCACCCTCAGAGTAAAGAATTTTTTCCTGAACCTACACTCTTTCAGCTTAAAGCCATTCCCCTTGTCCTGTCACTACACGCTTCTGGGAAAAGTCCCTCTCCAGAGCTCTTGTAGCCCCTTTAGGCACTGGAAGGAGCCTTAAGGTCGCCCTGGAGCCTTCCCTTCTCCAGGCTGAACAACTCCAGCTCTCTCAGCCTGTCTTCAGAGGAGAGGTGCTCCAGCCGTGTGATGAGCTGAGTGGAGATAGTCTGGTGATAAGGAAATGCAGACTGGTGTGTGCTACTGCAAGAGACACTGAGATCCAGGAACTCCATGTGGCCCCAGGTAAGGAAAAGGTTTCTCACCCCACTTTATCTGAACAAAAGCCTTTCCCCTCCACTTTAGTTTCTGCACTTTCCATGCTCAGACCAGCTTAATCTTCACTGCACCCACATACAGCTTTTAGCCATGTTATTAAGCCTTTGTAGACTGCAGCAGACACACATCACATTATGGGAAAAATACAGGAATTAATGTAATTGTTTTTAAACAGGACACAGTCTCCAGCAGTAATTAAATACTTAAAGGAAAAGGTATGCATGGGAGATAATGGTAGGAGTATAAAAATGTAACCAGGCAAAACCCCACGAATTTCTGTTTAAGGGAAAAAAATAAAAGAATCAGGAGAACCCTGAAAATGTTTTCATGATGTGAAATGCCTCCAAAATAATTAATGAAACTTTTGTTGTGAAAATTAATATAATATAAATAGATTTGAGGACTTAAAAAGAATCCCTAACATTCCTTATTTCTATTCATTTGAATAGCATACTTTGATACATATAACAAATCATATATTTATCTTAAAAAAACCTTAAGTAGTCAAATTGGCTGATCAGATGTTGGAATCAACAGAGTGAAAGGAAAAGAGTCAAACAGTGGGAACAAACTTTAAAGAGAAAATGTTTCTCTTTGCCAGCACACAGTAGGATATATTGAAAATGCCAATTAAAAATGGAACAAGAATGACTTCATTTTTGTGAAACTCTAATTGATGTGAATGTAAATTCTGAACAAATTACAAGTTTTGCCCTTAAAATAACCATCCCAAAACCACTGTAAAAATGTCACCCCAGCTCCTCACATCTTCCTCAATACCCCTGCTCTGCTTCCCCAGTGATGATGTGAAGGAGAATGGGGAATTTTCTGGCCATGAGAGATGTGGGAAGTGTTTTAAAGGTGTAAGGAAGCTCAGCAGGAGACGCAGTGCTGATGGAAAGAGGAATGAGAGAGGTGACAAGACTGGAAAATATATCCCTTAGGAGAGAAAACCTGACAGAGCAAACACAAAAGAGTACTGGGGAATGGGAAGCCGAGTTAACAGGCTGTGAGCAACAATGAACATTTCCAGTGCTTGACTCTTACAGGAGCAAGTTCAGGCTCAGCTTTCACTCGTGTCTGTCTCCCAGGCTGAAAACTGAGTGACCTAATAACCAGCACATTTCCTGTACAGTTCACCTGGGAACAGCATCATTTGCTTATCACCAGAGCTTTTATTTAGACTCCCAGTAATAAGCTTGTCATGTAAGTAGGTCAAAGGCACTTCTTGAAACACAAGTATTGATCCTGAGATATCCCCCTCCACAGAAGTTTACAGTTAAATATTGACATACAGAAAAGAAGCTGAACCTGGGATATTTTTCATTCCTTACCTTTTTTTCATCCCTTATATCACCTTTCTTACTGCCATTGAAACATACTTGTGTTCTTTTTTTTCTTAGCTCATCTTTTGCCTTAAACAACAGGCTTCTCCTGTCTGTTCACCTGCATCCACTGACTGGAAATAATAAAAACCTTCTTTCCATCAACTGCCAGGCAAAGAGCTGTGAGCCCACCGACAGAGCTGGATGACTTGGCTCCTAAGTACATGGACAGCTTGGGTTTAGAGGAAGAAAAAGGAAAGAATGAAAGAAAGAGAGAGAAAGAAAGAGAGAAAGGGAGAGGAGAGAAGGAGAGAGAAAGGGGGAGAAAGGGAGAGAAAGAAAGGAAGGAAGAAAAGGAAAGGAAGAAAGAGAGAGAAAGAGAAAGAAAGGGAAAAAGAGAGAGAGAAAGGGAGAGAGAAAGCGAGAAAGCGAGAAAGAGAGAAAGAGAGAAAGAGAGAGAGAGAGAAAAGAAGAACAAAAGAAAGAAAGAGAAAGAGAGAGAAAGAAAAAAGAGAGAAAGAAAAAAGAGAGAAAGAAAAAAGAGAGAAAGAAAAAAGAGAGAAAGAAAAAAGAAAGAAAAAAGATAGAGAGAAAGAAAGAAAGAAGAAAGAAAGAAAAGAAGCAGCTATCATAAGAACAGAGCATAATGACACTTTGAGAAGGTGGAGAACAAGGCCAGCTTGGATGCCAAGCTCTCTGAAGAAAAGGTCAGCTTTGAGGGACCTCATTTCACAGAGCCAAGTATGGGGGAAGGAAGAGGATTAGAGGGGAGGGGGAGTCCTGAGCCACAACACCACAGCAGGACACAAACCCCCTCAATCCTGGAAGCAAGAGCCTGGACTTTCCCCCCTCCTTTTGGGGCTGGGTGGGAATGGTACCAGTGGGCAGCCTTGATATCTCTGTGCGCACACAAACATGCCGGTTTGTCACTGAGTGTGCGTGAGCATTTCTCCCCAGGGGCAGATTATCAGCAAGAGAGCTCTGAGAAAATGATAAAGGCCAATATAATTATACCTGCTTGTCTCATCACTGGGTAAATACTGTGGGACTCATGCTGAGGAGTGCTGAGTCCCTTAAAATTCACCCCAAGCCACCCTGCACCTCTCAGGTGAAACAGTGATCACTCATAGGCTAAATAAAGCTGATAAGAACATCCAAGGGAAAAGTTTTCTATTAAAATGGAAAAAAAGTCAGTTTAAACAGAATTAAATGTCTGGCAGAAATGGTTTGATGTAAGCATTTTCAAGAAAGGAAGAGACCAAACGATTGTTTAGATTAACGAATGGAATGAGCAAATTGTTTTGATAGCGTGACTTTTTTTTCTCTAAGCTGTGATCTCTCTATTGAAATTTGTTTTTCTGCAAAACAGTAGAACAATAGAGTATAAGATGTCCATACTACTGAAATGAAAGGTTTCTGGAGAATTTTTATGAGGAATGATTGAGTTTTGTTTTGCAAGAAATGTGGGCTTTTTATTCCCACACAGCATTTAGATGTCAACACTGGCCTTCAGAACAGAAGTACTAATTTCTCAGCAGCTCCACCACTAAAAACATGCTTCCCCTAATTAAGTTTTGTGGTAACTCCTGTAATAAAAGCAGGAACCAGATAAAGACACTTCTCCTCAAGGAGAGTGGGAAAACTCTGTAGCCCATACTTGCTTGGAAAAGATTTCAAGTTAATACATCCTTGCTCAACAGCATATTCTTTAGACTGGACAAAACCAACTGAAAAAAGCACATAGAAAAGTCATGTAGCACATACCAAACCCAAGTAATTCCTCACTTTCCCACAGAGAAAATTGGCCATTGGGCATTTTCATCTCTGCATCACCACGTTATTACATCCCAACCACTCACAGCATAAACTTCAGCTAATTAGATCACCGTCTCCCAGGTTTTAATCCTTGAATGTAATTTAAAGTTTACACCATAACACCAAAAAGCTCCTTGACACTGACAGCTTAATTTGCTGTCACTGATCCCTGCACTGCCACTTTAATCAGATAGGCTGCAGTGTCAGAGACCCACTGAATTACACCCCTGGTGTAATCTTGGGTGCGTAATCCTGAGTTTTATATTAATAAAGGCTGATATCACCATGATGCACTCCTGAGGCAGATAGGAGATGCTGAAATGAGTGGAGTAATGAGGAACCCCACCCTTTCCATATATACTTGTTAATAGCTGGTTTCCCTTAATAAGACTCTTCTGAAAGACAGGCCTTTTCCTTCCCAGCAGCCACACTTAAAACCCACATCAGCATAAAGGGAGACGTTTCCTTCCCCAGCACTGCTGTCATGCAACATCAAAAGGTACATCTCCATCTTCTCTAGTGCAAGGTGTCCCTGCCCGTGGCAGGGGGTTGGAACTAGATGATCTTTAAGGTCCCTTCCAACCCAAACCATTCTGTGATTCTGTTATTCATTCCATTATTCGTCAAGCTGTGGGCATATAAAGAGAAAACCACTACTGAGCACAAGAAAATGAAGTTGAAGTGGGAACTGTCCTGTTTATGAATGAGGCCCGGTAGATAGTGTTTTCTGCACATACACCACTCTCCCACAGACAGGCAGAGCATAGAAAAGGGACAAACAGCCACATTTACATCTCCCAGAGCTCACCTCTCACTGTCTGTAGTCAGATGCTCATTACACACAGGCAACAGAAGAATCAAGTTCAAAATGTGCACACTTTATGCTTTTATCATTAATCTCCTGTTAACTGGCCTAGAAGTGCACCTTGCAGCTTCATTTGTTGTAAATCAAATCCTTTCCCCCTTGCTGTTGCCACACAGATGGCATTTTCTCTCAAGCCCTCCTATAACTTCCTTTCCTTCTTGCTGTGCTGGCTTGCATTTAGGCTAATTGGGGAGGCATCATCAGCCAAGTGAAGTAAGCCCTGAACACAGCTGTGTGTCATATCTCCCTGTCCCTCTGTAAGATAAAGCTGGGTGGAGCCCAGGCAGGAAAGGAGAGCAGAGGGGAGCTGGCCTGGGGCAGGTGTGAAAGATCCAGGAGGGAACTGAAAATCCCTGAAATAGAAGGATGGGAACACAGTGTGACACAGTTAGTACCCAGCAGTGCTCACTGCACTGACATTAAAGATTACTGAAAGCACTGCAGCCATATCAGGGTGCTACCCCTCAAAAAAAAAGGCACCCACCCTCTCCTCCCATCTGTAGATCAAAAATTTTGGTCTGGATCCTGAAAACTGACCCAGCATAAGGGAACCAGACCAACCCATGGACCTCCAGAGAGACCAGCGAGGCTCAGGAGAGGCCCTGGAGATGGCCTTTGAGGAGAAACACTGATTCAGGGAGAGGTGTGTGAAGGGTCTGACACATCCAGGGTTCTGACCAGAAATACCACAGCTCTACCACCACTGGTCTTGAGGTGGCACAGGAGGAGCCTCAGGTGCATACAAGCCCCAGACATGTACCAGTGGAGCAAAACATGCATCTGCCTCAGGAGGCTCAGGGTGCTGAGGCAGCACATGGGCTGTCAGGGAGCACCCAGGCACTGGTCCTGCTCCCTCACCACCCTGGGTGAAAGCCCAGCAGGGCTTCTGGGGAAGACTGGGTGAAGGGCATCGCCCCAGCTGCCTCCAGTCAGCCTGCCCACTGGTATGGAAAGGCAGGGGAAGATGAAGCGAAGGGATAATGAGGATCAATTGACTGTGATCACTCCCACAAGCAGCAACCTCCACGCAGCGTTGCCTAATCCCTGTGGAAATTCTGGCAGGGGTAGAGGGGCAGGAGGACAATGTGCAGAAGCCCAAAAGGTTGTGTTTTCCTCTCAGGGAGGATGGGTGATGTCCAAGTGTCGTGCCAAGCCTTGCCTTGACTCAGCAAAGCCGCGAGCGCGAGACACGCACCCAGACAGGGTCAGAAAGCACCTGGAGCTCGTCACATGGAAAGCTCTATGGCAACTGGAGGGGAACACAGGAGGGCCAGATCCTGAGGTGATTACTCTGACCTTACTCAGTGGGAATTTTGCCTGAACAACAACTGAGTAATGACTCTGCCTGTTGGCACACACATGACACACCGTTGAGTTCTGTATGGGAGTTGTCTAGATTTCTAATTAGTTTGCACTTGTCCTGCTTGTATTTTGACAAAACAGCACTGGAGAAGCCTATTTTCCTCTAAGCCCTTCTGTATTTAATAGCACCCTTGATGGCCTTAGGAGAGGAGGACACCTGAGGAGGGGTTCCTGGCTCTCTGCTGCAGCTGGAGCACAGCTATGAGGTGCAGAAATGCAAGCCCACTGCACACTTTAAGCATGATCCAGGGATGGTGGCAGGGAATGTCCAACTCTGCTTTGGACTACACTATGGATGGGAATGTTTCCACCAGGCACAGACACTGTTGTTCATGGTAGACCTTATCCACCCTCTCCTGTCCCATAAGGTGACGGGGCTATGCCAGCAGACTGCAAAGATGTGACCCTGCGCTGTCTTTGCTGAAGGCTGGGAGGGCAGCTGGGGTTCGTGTGGCAAGGAAAGCACTTGAACACCACCTGCTCACACTGATGACAGCTCTGCCCACAAGCAGACATTTACCACCCAGGGCATAGGTCACAAAGCACCTCTCTGTTCAGCTCTCCGGACAACCCTCCCCAGCACTGCCCACAGACTGACAGACACCCTGTCTTGTTTGTGGTTTAATGCTTCTCCAAAAGCACCACTGTGTTTGGGAAGAAATCCCAAAGCAGCAGTGTCTGCAACAACCAGGCTCTGCTCCAAAACTCGGAGGCTGCCCGACCTCCTCCGCACCGCAGGCAGCACTCCCTGACACGGGCCTGACCCGCGATGACTCTTCTCCCCAGCCCAATTTCCTGGTCAAAGTTCTCCAGCTCCTCTGAGCACACACTTAAGTTGTTATATAACACCCTCTAAGAGCTGTAAAGTGTTTCAGTGTCATCAAAACATCGTTTCTGAGGATGAAAAATAAAAACCCCGTCACGCGTTTTGGTGACCTCTGTCATTGCAGAATTCAGTCCAGTTGAGGCTGAAAGGAGAACATTGCAAGTTTTACATCATGGCTGGTATTTATTTGAAAAGACAGAAAGAGAAGCCCTTTGCAGGCACCTGCAGTTTTATTTCTAAGCCCAAAGGAACCCATGTGTATGTGTGTGTAATTATGCAGCAACGTGCTTTCAGCTGGGGATTTAATAGTAAGATACAGGAAAGAAAAACACCATGGGTGTCAAACCAAATATTGTCCTTATGAAACACAGTGATAACAACAGCCCAAACCAGCCCATGCACCAGCAATGCATACTCCAAACAGCCAAAAAGTCACATCTCTGTACAATGCTGGGGCTCACATCCCTCCCACAGCCTCACCAAAGCTGAAGGGAGCGCAAAGAGCGGCCGAGCCCAAAGTGCTGTTCAGTCTTAAACCTTCACCTGTTGCGACAAGTGTGTTGTTATAGGAGATATACTGCAAGCACTTGGCACCTTCAAAATCTATTTTGATCTTCAGATAAGATCAGTTTACTAAAACAAGCCCAGAGATTGCAAAGGTCTCCTTACCAGTTTAAAGGAGAACAGTTCCAGAAAATCTTTTCAGGGCATGGGTCAAGCATGCAATGCCAGGTTTAATAGCTGCAATTTAGGATGCTGCTACCTGTTAAAAGCTGTTTGAACCCAGGCCTTTGCACTGCAGGGCCAGCCACCAGCAAGGCTGTAAAACAGAGCAGGTGTTGGCACTTGGGCCTTGCCAGGGCTGAGCTCACAGACTAGTTCAGACCCTGTTACGGGCAATCACTTGGCACCAAAGCAGCCAAAGTACAGGTGCACAATCTCTCTGCCATTAAAGGCAGACTTCTGCTGCCAAAAGTCAGTTTGCCCTTAAAACACCATGGACATTTCTGCTCCAAATGCATTTTTTAACTTTGTTTTAGTGTTTTACTGGCACAATTAGCAGTGTGTGCAAATAAATAAATGGAAACATAAGAATCAAAAGCAGGCTGGCACAGAACACCTGAGGGTTTCCTTTCCAAAACATGAGTAAATCCAGATTTCAAAACTGACCAAGTAAGCTGAGCATAAGATTCCTGCTCATTTTGAACAGTGGCCACATTTCATATCCAGCTCAAGTGCAGGATGGCTCCAATCCCTCCAGACTAATCAGATTTATTTTTCTGGCATCACCATTGGTCTTACAGAACTTGCTGTGTAATCTGGCATTTTATTGAATAAGTATGTGGATGTATATAACTTTCCTTAACTGGCAAGGAAGTCCACACAGAATCTATTTCTGAAGTTACCACACAGGATAACTCAGCCACATTGCAACAGGATATATAAATCCCTGCACACATAAACTCTTAAGAAAAAAAACCCACATTACTCACTGGAATTTTGTCATTGTGTGGCTGCTTTACAGACTGCAAACAAGAGGCAACAAGAGTACGTGCAGAGTTACACAAAAAAAAGTCTCTGCCTTTTTCATACATAATATAATAAAAGATACACGAGTTTGAGTTTTCTAACCAAAATATTTTTGGATGAAAAATTACTCTGACCTCAGAATTTAAATTGTTTTATTTTGTGCAGTTTCTTTTTTTTTTTTTTTTTTCTGGGCAGCTTCACACCACCTTTCTACGATCAGTCACACAGTACAGAAATTGAGGTACACCATGTCCTTATCGTTTCCTGATGAGCTAAATTTCTTAGAACAGTTAGATTTTTATGGTGTATTTACTACTTGTCAAAGCCATACAGTATTTCCTCGATGGAAATGTTTTTCAACATAGAAACTTCATCCTACAAGAAGAAAGGATGTGATGTGCCCTGATTTCAGTTCCAGCTGGACCCCTGAAAATCCAGTGGCAGCAACTGACGGGCTCTAATTGCAACCGTTTCTTCACCAAATTTTTTTTTAAGCAGTTTTATAGTTGCCATAAAAACATATAAACTTTACAACTGACAGGAATTTCAGGTTTCATTCACCTGGAAATATCTCCTTATCTGTTCATATCTGTAGAGATACAGAATAGTCACTTGTAGTAAGCACTGACCTCTGTACATTTTTCAAGACATTCCTGTGCTGACAATAAACTTGTGCTTATGTGAAAGGTTCCCTTTGTTCCACACTTTTATGTAATCCATTACTGCTCATAATCAAACACTACGATAAAAAACCCCCAACCAAACCAAGAGTCTCTCCTCCCCTCAAAAAATCCCAAGTATTTTAAGTGTGGATGAGTACTTCAGGAAGTAGGAAGACAATGTGTCAACAGGCAAGTTACCATCCCAAAGCGTTAATGTTTAGGGCAGAAAAACAGATGTGGCAATAACAGTCTTTTGAGGGCAATTAATTCTTGAAATTAAGATGAGACACTTGGCAGTCGATGGATCTGCTCAGTGCAAGTCGTCTCCCTCTCCTGAAAAAATTTCAGCAAGGAAGAAAAAAAAGTGATAGAATGTAATGAAAGGATCTCTCCTCAAATCACATCCCAAAAGAGCATTTCCTTCCTTTTCCAGTTGACAAGTGCCCTCCTACAGCTTTCTTGGTCTTACTTTCTGTATTTTATTTTTTTTTTCCTCATTGTGGGTTAGAACCGAAGTAAATAATTTCTTCAGCAAAAGGTTTAGGAAACAATGGGGAGGAGGAGTGGCTTGTTTGGAAACATAATGACACAGCTGGACACACTCAGTGTCAACAGAGATTTCAATGCACTTGCACAAGAAGATATTATGGGAGAGGTCTGCCCGGTAACTGGGTGAAATACTTCTTGTATCAATAATGTATCATCATTACATTGCAAATCTGTCTGTACCAGGTTCTACCTTGTGGCAGCGGGACAGACACTCATTACCAAGCCATCCTTAGTTGTAAGAAACAAGAGGTCATTTCTTTCAGCATCCCACCAGTGACCTGTCTACAAATACCTGAACTCTCAGCTCCAGCACCCAGCTGGCACAACAGCCCTAGAGAGGATTTCTGCACTTAGGAAGAAGAAGCTGTGTCAATTAATTAGATCCCTGTGTTGAAAGATACCATTTTAAAATCTATTCTGTACTGTATTTCACTCAACTTACTGAAGGTGTTCTCCCTGACAGACTTTAATACATGTGTGTGCACTTCCTCCCTGCTACCCCCCTGAAAAAAATGGTTTTGAATTAATTTTCCTCTTCTTCCACCAACAAATACCGTATTTGGAAAATTATTTATTTAATGAAGGTATTTCAAATCACAGTCTGAAATCAAAGTAAGAAAGCCTCAAGAAGAAAACATGGACTAAAACATAGACAATTTTCAATTCTTTCAAGTTAAAAACTTTAATTGTCAGTATTTGTGAAGATAATTGCTATCATCCCATTAACTCAACAAATTAACAAGATTTTAATTGACCTTCACTTCTTTACTTTTCCTCTTTGCTTTTCATGCGGCTTCTCTCACAATTCTCTCTCCTTCCCACAAACAAGACATGAGCTCGTCATAGACTTTTTCTGAGCACAGACTGGAGGTTTGTCACCGGCTCCACCAGGACAAAGACTGAGATCTCCTCCTAGAATTTGCTGTGCAGTCCAGGGTCATGCCCCAGCCTTTGCCTCAGCTCCATCCTCACCACCACCAGCAGGGTGACTGCTGCCCCTGCTCTGCCCGTTGCACTCCATTCCCTGCTCCAAGGTAGGAGTTCACATCAAGGCAATCCTGTTGCTGCCACAAATGGAAGCTCCTGCTCTCCTTCCTCCCTCCACCCACCCCCTGGCAGGTGAGCCAGGCAGAGGACACACTGACTGTTGGGGTGTGCAGGGAGAGGGCAACCAGGGTTTGGCCTGTGGGCAGTTACATCTTCCTCTCCTTGCTTAATGCACTCCAGGTCTACTGTCTGCTCTTTCTCTGTGCAAGAAGCCTGATGATCACACAGAGCTTCTACTCCTATTTAAGCATCGTATTCATCTTTGTGGAACCTGCTGACTGTAGTGGGAATTGACTCAAGGGCACCATTCACATGTTATATTAGAAATATCCTCAAACCCACTTGGTATAAATAAACCCCTAAATGGACTTTTTTTTGTTCTAGAATCCACCTGGGATGCAAGCAATCCCAAACTTTATGCAAACATAGAGCCTTCCCTTGGATATTAAGACTTAGCAAGCCATCTAAATATCAGTCTCAGTGCTACTCCTGGCTGTAGGTCCAGCCTGCTCCTCACAACAGCAAAAGCAAACCTCCACAAAACTCCACAAAACTCAGGACGCTCTGCAGAGAGACATTGGATCACGTGGTTTTTAGGTCTAGTTCACTCTGGGTAGAAATCCAGCTGCTAACTGTGAGTTAGAGGGTTGTTTTGCTTTTCACTGTTTTTAGTGGACAAGACTCCAGCCCTTGTTTGTCACAGGGGAGTCCTGCCAAAAAAAGAACTAAGTACAGACAGACACACGCCCAAGCTTGCACAGGTCTCCAAACAATGACTCGTCAACTAGACCTCTCTTGGCCACGGCACAACCACCTCAGCACGGCAGAGTGACAGTGATGACAGTTCAATGTCAACACTAGTTCTTCAGCAGTTGATCTTTTCTGTAGGTTAAGCAAAGACTGTGGTAGGTGCAAGGACCATAAAGAGGTAAGAAACTCTTCAGGGAGGGGAAAATGCATCAGAAAGGGAAGAAAAGACACAAAAGTGGAAATGAAGGCTTAGGGCACGGAGGGAGAGAGAAGGAGACAGCAGAGTCAGACAAGTCAGAAATAGCAGCCACCTAATGGGCTAGCTTGTGAAGAAACCATTAAAAAATCCCACTAATTAAAGAGTAGAGGAAAATTACATCCCTACTCCCTCTATGCAAGCTGCTTCTTGATAACAAGGGTTCTTCTACCAGGTGAGACTAAACAAAGACCTGACCTTGGAGCTATTCCTATAAAGGAGCTACAAATAAATCTGCTGCACACAAGGCCTGAGAAGAATCACTGGACTGAGACCCCTCTGAACCACCAGCACTGTAACTGATGGAGAGCAGCCACAGCACACCTTGTCTTCCCAAAAAAGCTGCCTTTTCTTCCCAGAGTGTCCTGGACACAGCACATCTCTTGGAGGCAGGTAATGTGCCAACCCCCTGTGCCGGTGCAATTAGCTGTGAGCCCCTTCAGGGCTGCTGCCTCCCAGCAGGAGTCATGGCTGAGCTTTCTGCTCCAACCTGATGTTTGCTGGGACTTTCAAAACATCCAGATGTGTGATAAATGATTTATCTTTCCCTAGCACAGGTCGGCTCCCCTCCCACCTCACAATACCCCAAGGGCACAATTAAAGCCCTTCTGGATAACAGGAACACTCCCTGCAGTGCTAATCACGCTGGAAAGATTGTTGGAGCATTTAGAAACCTAAAGCTTATCTTCTGCACCATACAAAAGGGGATCTGCTTCTGCAGACATCCTAAACTGAAATTTAAATAGAACCCTGCAGATAATTCCCAGTACCACACTGGGAGTAAGAAATGGCTGATTAGAAGTTGAGTGAATCAATACATGCTGAATGGCCTAGAGAAGTAGGAACATTCATCTTGGCAGTAATAAAACTGGGAAAGCTGTGGGTGGATGACTAAAAGGAACAAAGGGCTGCTTAACAGCGTTGAGCTTGGGTAAAAAGGCCAGGAAGAAAAGAGCTCATAAAACTTTATGACTAAGATCAGAATGAGATGAGAAATACACTGCAAGGAGTGTTGGATCAGGAAACATGCCACTCAAACCTAGGGTGAGTCACGTCTACTCCTGCCTTGTAGGACAGGAGATCTGGCTTGCTGAAAGGGTGAAGTTCCCCTCCTCGATGCCCCCGTGAAGTGGCTGGTTTCCTTCAGTGGATCCATGTGACTACTCAAGGGAGCTCCAACCCCGCATTTCAATGCGAGATAAGCACGAAGGCGCCAGAGCCGCTGGGAATTCCAGAGTTGTATTAAGAACAACATTAAGATGAGGGGAAAAAATTATCCAGGGGAGGATACAGGGCAACAGATGTGCCCTGGAGGACTTGAAACACAGAGAAAGAGCAGCAGCTTCAGCCCTCGGGAAGAGAGGCCAAACATTCAACCAAGCCGGAAACGGGACAACCTCAGGCCAACGTTGCAGCGCTTTGTCAGGGCCTGCATTTGTTCTGCCCTTGCTTTATTTGCCCCATGGCTATATGGAGAACTTTCTTCTCCCCAGTTATCAATTTGCAAGTCTCATGAGCATTTAACTTGCTTAATAACCTGGTTTTTGCTAATGCGTAGTTTTGAGCCACAGACTCTGTTCATTAAAAACAATTTTCTCCTAGAAATACAGAATGGCTTCAATATTTTGGAGCAGCAACATGTGAGGTCCCATGGAGAGCTGGTGTTCAGACTTATTAAAAAGATTACTGAAACATCCAAATAAGATTTTTCTCTATTATGTTTCAGAAGCCATATTCAATATTAAAAAAAAAAAAAAAATAGCTCTGGGATAGATACCTAAAGCTGCTTTCTAATGGTTTTGCTTTCCCCATCATCCCCCTTAAAATCCAACCAACCTTTGGCACTAGGACCAGTAGCACAAAACTGCTGGAAATAAACAGAAAACAACCAGTGGGATTTTCAGTTTTGTTTCGGTTTGTTTTAATTTAGTAAGGCTAAAATTGTGTTGCAGACACTCTGAACCACAGTACTTGTCAGGATGCTAAATTTCTGCCTGAAAGACTTCAAACATCTTTGCTTTCTACAGAGATTTTGAACTTCTGCTGTCCACACAACCCAAAAGGCAATGAGCAAGACAAAATGGAGTTCACTGAAGCGGAGATGCAATTGGAGTGTTCTCCACATTCCCCACCACCTTCAGCAGAGCAAAGGGAGAGATCTGAGACAGTAGCAGAAAAGCAGTGCTTGGGGTGTTCCTAATGCTACAGAAATGTGCCAAAAGACTCAGAAAAAAAGCCTTTTCATTGCCAGATGACCTTCACTCAAGAAGGTCATCTGACTCAAGAGGTTTCCAAGTTCAAGTGAAATCTGGTTATATGCACACACACTTTGGCATTCTCAGACTAATGCTGGTAAATATTGAGATTCTTGATTGTTCAGGTTAATTGATTTTTACAGATCTGTTTATGTCCAAAAGAGCATGAGATTCTTCGAAGGTATTCCTTCATATGGCATTTAAGATGGAAGGCTCCAGAATATAAGTCCTGTGAGGAGCAGCTGGAGTTGTTTGGTTTGGAGAAAAGGAGGCTCAGGGGAGACCTTATCTCTTCTCCCAGGCAGCCAGCAACAGGACAAAATGAAACAGCCTCAAGTTGTGCCTGGGGAGGTCCAGGATGGCTATTAGGAAAAATTTCCTCACTGAAAGAGTGGAATGGGCTGCCTAAGGAAGTGGTGGAGACACCATCCCTGGAGGTGTGCAGAAAACAAGTAGACTTGGCACTTCACAATATGATTTAGT
The DNA here is from genome assembly GCA_035583135.1 of Lophotriccus pileatus. Lineage (NCBI taxonomy): Eukaryota > Metazoa > Chordata > Aves > Passeriformes > Tyrannidae > Lophotriccus > Lophotriccus pileatus. Next base: position 112,011,848 of record JAWWES010000001.1, read on the forward strand.
GGGTATGGGGGTACTCAGTCAAATGTTTATGATCTTGGAGGTCTTTCCAACCTTAATTCAGTGATTCTCTTCTAAGTGCACAACACATCTTTGGTGTGTGTCAACTCATTTCAGAACAACATACTTCCTTACATTTAAGTGTCTCATTGTAGCAAACTCCAATGGGTGCTTTGCTACTGACACAGGGATGCTCTCGGGATCAGAACCAACTTTCAGTGCTGTTTTGCGGGCATGTGGAGGAGGAGGAGGCAGCCTAAAACCTTCCAAACCGCAACAGGCTGCTCCGGCTTTGTTTCCCACACCTCAGACTACAGCTCTCCTCTGAGCAACTGCAACCGACGGAGGACACCTAGTGGGGTTTTGCTCGAATACCAACACCACAAAACCTCTTCCATCAGAAAACAATTCACTAAAAAGCACTACTATCACGCAGATTTTTATTTTTTTTTAATTAATTTGTTGATTCAGCAAGAAAAAATCCCAGGCTACTTTCCCAAATGTTTTCTAAGCTTGGTCATGGCACCACACACTGCTTGGGTTTCTCTCCTTTTTCCACATTCTTTGCCTAAACTGGTGCTTCTCAGAGTTTGAGGCCAACAGATCTCTGGCACATTCTGAAAGTGTTTCATGCCCTAAGCCCATCAGAAGAGTCAATTGGCATTAGCAAGGTCATCAGCATTACTGGCTAGAAGGGCTCCACAGCCAGCAGAGCTCCAAACTATAGGAGAGCAATCAATAATTTAAACTGAGTGCAGGCAGAACTTTTTATTTTTACCCATTTGTAATTACTAGAATATTATGCTATCAGCAGTAAAATAAATCTTTTCAAAATCTTATTGTTGATTCACTAATATATTGAGTGCAAATATGTTATCAATGCAGTTGGTAGAGTTTTTAGAGTGGGAACTGTAAAAATCAGTTCACAATTTCTATTTTATTGAGCAAGATGAAGATGTAACATGTACTCTGATCCTTGACAGATTTTTTTGTGGGGGTGGCTAAAATACTTCTGTCTTCTGGATTTCTCTAAGATGAGCCTTTTGTTTTGGATTATGCACCTGCACAAGAAGTTTTTTAAACAAGCCAAAGTTAAGTGCTGTGTGTCTCTTTGGGATTCTCAGTCCATGTTTTGCTTTAGTTCTGGCACTGAGCTTGTATTAGACCAGAGCTCTGGAAAAGGTGTTTCCTGTTGTCAGCTCCTCCAGAGTATTGATTTGGAGCACTATCTGTAAAAAAACATGTAAAACATGGGCAGGTAAACTAACAACTTTATCTACTTCATTGCATATTTAGCTAAAGAAATATAAAGAAATCCCCAGACAGCCCCTCTTCAGTAGCTGAAGGACTGAGTGTACTGAATGTGCTGAGTAACCACACTGCCCTTTCATGCCTCCAGGTAGGTCTTGCAAGGATTGATAACTCAGCCTGTGCTCCAGCCTGCCCCTTAATTGCCTTAAATACCTGTTTCATCATATTCCCCCCGCTGGCTCCCAAGTTTTTGAGGCAGACAAAGCCAGGCAACGTTGTTTGATGGCTTCAAAGTAAGACAGAGTCAAACAGAGACAGGAGAACCTCTTCCCACCCCTTCCAATCAAAGCTAAACATACTTCTGAAACGTGCTTTGAGAGGGAATTGACTGGGAAGGCCATTTATCCTCCTATCTCTGATGATAACACAAAGCCAACAGCTCCCCAAAAAAGCAGCACAAGCCTGAAACAGGTCAGAGAATGTGGTGAGGGGGAAGATGAATTGAGAAGCAGCCTTAATATAATATGACAGAGATAGTTTCAGATATCTTCCTAGTATGAAAAACTACATTAAATTGGTACCTGAACTACTATTTAGTCTCTGTCTGGGTGAATTCACCAAATGTGCAGGACAATTCACTGGTATGAGACAGCACTGTTAGTTTTTTATTGTGTGAAATCAAATTGCCTTCAATTTTAGTCCCAGAGTATAGAGAGGATAAAAGAGCACACACACACACACACTGATCACAGCAGTACAAGGAAGAGACTGAGGTGATGGGATGAACCACCACCTTGGTTTGCACACTAAGCCCTATGGCTAAAAAGCAGGGTCACCTCCCTGACTACCAGGCAGTCTGGAGATAAGGACACTGCTCCTTTGGAGAGTTGAAGGATGACGCACTTCCCATTCACTTGGGCACTAGGGCAGCCTTTCTGAATGAGATTTCCCTCCTGCCCACGCTGTGTTTGGTGCTCTTACTGAATGAACTTCCATTATCAGATAAGAGCTGGATACAGGTTCCATTGTTCCCCCAGCTCTTCATTTCTTACCCAGAGATTTGGGTTACACTAACTGAGCATGGAGTTCATGCTAGGACACTCTGACCATCCATCCAGAATGACAGGCTATGAAATTCAGAGCTTTGACACAAAAAGCAGAGGTAAGATGAGCTGCCAGATCATGAATTAGTACCTCCCCACACTGTTGAACACAGTGAACCCTGAGCATGGAGCTGTTTCTGAGTAGACATGCCTGTTCATGTTCTGTGTGCTGAGAGAAGAGTCACAGCAGTGAGTTATCACCAGTTTTCTTCCCGGACACCACCAGCTGTGTGACAGGAAAGCTCACCCATAATTACACTACAGTGCAAAACCAGAGATCTGCTGGGTTATCTCCTTTTCAGATTTAGTGCTGTCAGCAGCTGTCTAAGACCTTGTTCAGAAAATACCTCTGACAGACAAACTCGTACTATCTTCATCTTTGAAGGCCAGGACTTTTCCAAACTCCTGTGTTAGGCTTAAGGGTCCCTTCGGGGAAAGGGAGCAAGCCTTGCCTATTTCCCTGTTCTGAGCATGTAATGAATCATCACTTAGACAACATTTCCTCATAAACAGACAGTCACAGTCTGATAAACAGTCACAGTTTCTGCTTTTTTCCTGTGGATCCTCCCTAAGCATCTCCTTGGCAAAGGACAGAGACTCTGCAGGCACTGCCCTGGCCCTGAAAAGTTCTGTGCACTTCAAATGTTTATCACAATGAAGGAAGATTATCAACAGATAAGGAGCTGGGGAGGAAGGGATTCGCTTAGAAAAGATCATGAATACAAGGTAGACTTGAAGGTTGAAGACTTGAATCTTCCTGTGCTTGCAGTGGATATAGATGGCCTATAATCTCCCCTCTGCATCCATCCTTAATCCCATGGGGTTTCATCATCAGGAAAGTCTCCCAACAGGCTTTTTTTCTTCTCCTTTACAGTGCTTCCTCACCTGCCTTCAATATTTAAAGGTGTTGCCAGTTCTTATGATTTTATCACAACTGCCCCACATTGCTGTTCTTTTAATTAAAACCTGAACTCCCAAAGGCAAGCTACTGTGCAGGAATCCCAGGTTTCATTTAACAATAATAATAATAATAATAATAATAATAATAATCAGAGATTTCCAGATGTCAGAAATGCTACAGAAGAGCTTGGAAGTGAAAAAAAAATATGTATTTTAAAGATTAACAATGTAGAATGAGAAAACCAAACTTTCTAAAAGTGAGAATAAGACTGTTCATATTCCAAATATTTTTTTTCCCCCAAATAAATAATTTCCCCCCACTTGGAGGGAATAAAAAAGGGGATGCAGCTTGAGTCAGTGTTGACCATCTGGGATTACTAATACTGAATTTTACAGTTAATTTTACAAATAAAATCTGGTTAGTCTAAAGAGGTCAAATCATCTCATACACAAGGAGGAAAGAGTATTCTAAGACTTGTTTATTGTTCTAATCCCTGTTATGTCTCAGATTAATTAAAAATTAACTCTGCTGTGCTTTTGCTATTGTTCACACAGCACTGAGAGAACATCAGACAGTTTAGAAACGCTGGAGGCTGACTTAAGTAACTGAAATATGAACACATGACCTTTATATGAGGGATGGAAGCTGAGCATTCTTTAATTATGTTCTCTGACTGGTCCCAGGCTGTAACTTCTGCTAAGCTGAATAGCATTAGAGATACAAAAAGCTTGCTTTGTGCAGCACTGGCACCAGAGGAATGAGGGCAGATTCAGGTCCACAATAGCTTTCCTGTTCCTACAGGACAGATGGTGTCTTCACCAGCAAAATGCTTAAATACCATCAATTCCTTGCATGTGCCTTTGCTCTGCTACAGCCCTATAAGATCACACAAATGCATTGCTCAGATTACCTCACCTAAATAAACTCTTCCAAAGAGTTTATTTATTGCAACCCTCCGAGGGCACTATGAACCTTCAGGTGAGGACTCACTGCTGGATGTCATGGAGGGATTGGAATGTCCACAGCTGCAGTTGGTGATGCCACCTCAGAGCAGCCTCTGGGTAAGGACTGAGGGACAAACAAATGAAGGGGCTGTCACTGTGGGAGGCTGCTTTTGGACACCCAGCCAGCATGACAACACCGAGGAATTATTCTTTACAGAACCAAGGGACATCTCCAAATCCACACCCTTGTCCTTGTGGGGGAATTCAGCTGGCTGGGTGTTAACTGGGAACACCACACAGCTCATACAAACAGTCCAGAAGATTCCTAAAACACCTGGGTGACAACTGCTTGGTACAGGGGCTCAGGGAGCCGACTGAAGTGCCCTCTGGGATTTGGTGCTTGTTCCCAGAGAAGCTCTTGTGGGTGAAGCGGCCACTGGTGACTGCCTTGGCCACACTGATGGTGCAGCCGTTGAGTTTCCCATCTCTAGTTTCTCGCCTGCTCCTGTCTTGCTCCCCAGATGGACCAGGCACAGGCGAGCATGGCTGGAAAACCAGCATCTTTTATTAACGTTCAATCTCCCTGTGCTGGAAGCGCCTTTTATCCAGTCAGAGCTGATTTCAGTGCAGTTGTTGAGCTGCCTTTATGAGTTTGTTACTTATCTTGGGACTTCTGCCAAACATCCTAATACCTGGCCATCCAGGCCAGCCCGTGCTGCTGCCTCAGGGAGCTGTGCAGGCTCCAGCTCAGCTCTCATCTCCGGGGCCCGGCCTGGTGCTGGCAGTGGGCACTAATCCTCCGGCCGTCCCGCCATGCAGGGGATCCGGAACAGCCGGCGCAGAGCCCGGAGCACCCGCCTGGAGCGGGAAGGATGTTTTCTGGGAACCTGGCTCTCTGCTTCTGCCTCTGCCAACTGCTCTCTGAAGCCAGGAGAAGATGCTGCCCGTGCTGACTCCTGGAGAGCAGGCTGAGGGTTCTGCAGGAGCTCTGGGTACTTGGGGTTGACCCAGATGTTGTAGATGGTGATGTATTCATAGTTTTCTTGCGACAGCTCTTGGTTTCCGTTGTCTCCCTCTTCAGATGACTCTATGTCTTCGCTGACTTCCCCCTGGGACAGCTCTGGGTTTCCTCTTACTTCAAACCAGGACACCTCCTGGTCAGTGGAGTCTTCCCATTGGCAAAGAGCTTTATCACTGTCATCTTCAGGATATGCTTGGGATAGCTCTTCCTCTTTCCACTGGGACAGCTCTTGGACACTCTCATTTCCCCATTGGGACAGCTCTTGGTCCAAGGAGTATTTCCACTCATTCTCCTCCTCAGCCAAGGCCCACTGCTCAGTCTGTGGCATAGGCAGTGCAGCCCTCCATGGTGTCTCTGTCCACTGCCCTCTGAGGGCCTCCAGCCAGTGAGGCAAAGGGCTGAGGGGACAACAGGGGCTGTGCAGGACAGAGCCTGGGCTCTCTGCCCCTGCTGCCTTCATCTGTTCCCACGAGGCAGGAGAAGCTGCTGCCTTTGCAGACCCCTGAGTAGCAGGGTAAGGGTTGTGCAGGAGTTCTGGGCACTTGGAGTTGACCCAGGTGGTGTGGTTTGGGATGTGTTCCCAGTTCTCCTGTGACAGCTCTTTGTCACTGTCATCTCCCTCATGGAACAACTCCTGGTCTGCTCTGAATTCCCCTTTGAACAGCTCTTGCACCGTGGAGCCTTCCCATTGGCAAAGCAGTTTTTCGCTGTCATCTCGTTCTTGGGACAGCTCTTCATCTCTTTTGGCTTCCCGCTGGGACAGGTCTTGCCTTCTTTTTTCTTCCCACTGGGACAGTTCTTGGTATATCTCAAATTCCTTTTGGGACAATTCTTGGTATTTCTCATCTTCCCATTGGTACAGCTGTTGGACTGTCTCACCTTTCCTTTGGTACAGCCTTTGGAGACTCTCACTGCCCCACTGGGGACTCTCATTTCCCCACAGGGAAGGCTGCTGGTGTGTCTCATATTCCCGCTGGTACAACTTTTCGACACTCTCATCCTCCCACTGTGACAAATCTCGGTATCTCACACCTCTCAGTTGGGAAAGCTCCTGGTGTCTCTCATATTCCCATTGGTACAGCTTTTCGTAATTTTCACCTTCCCATTGTGGTAAATTCCGGTATCTCGCATCTTCCCATCGGGAAGGCTCCTGGTGTCTTTCATGTTTCTGTGGGTACAGCTTTTGGACACTCCCATGTCCCCACTGGGACAGCTCTTGGTCCAAGGAGTATTTCCACTCTTCTTCCTCCTCCTCCTCGGCCAAGGCCCACTGCTCAGTCTGTGGCAGCTCTGTCCCCCCCACTGCCCCTTCCCACTCCTCCCTGAGGGCTTCCCGACAGCGAGGTGAGAGGCTGAGGGGGCGGCAGGGCCTGTGTGGGGCAAGGCCTGGGCTCTCCATCCCTGCTGCCTTCACCCGCTCCCACAAGGGCAGGGCTCCTGCCCCAGCCCTCACATGGTGCCTCATCCACAGGCTCGGCAGCCCCTGGGCGGGCTGGGAGCTGGGATTTGCCCTCTCCTTGAACATCTCCATTGCTCTCTGCCTCAGAGACTCTCGGGGAGCTGCTGCCTCCTCAGCGAGGTGCTCTCTGCAGAGGGGGCACCCCAGGACTCTGCGTCCCTTCAGTGCCCCCCACCCCGGTGTCACAGCGGCCTCCAGACCCACATCACAAAGGGCCATCCCTGGCACCCAAACAACCATGGAATTGGCTGGAACGAGGTGGAACTGGTTGGATCCAGCTGGAACAGGCCTTGCCTGGCCGTGGGCAGCCCCCAGACCTGCAGGCCCTGGTGTGCCCAGACCCCTGGGAGGTTTTTGACATGGTCCCACACGACACCCTGATCGATCTCCACACGGGAGAGCCGTGGGTTTGGAGGGTGGGCTACTCAGGGGATGAGCAATTGGATGCATGGATGCAGCCAGAGTTGTGGGCAGT
>JAWWES010000001.1:112019098-112029420 GCA_035583135.1 Lophotriccus pileatus
TGGGGCAGCCCCAGAAACACTGAATCCCAGAATCATTAAGGCTGGAAGACACCTTTGAGATCTTCCAGTCCCACTGTTAACCCAGCACCACCATAATCACCCCTAAACCATATCCCCAAATGCCACATCCACACCCCTCATGAACATTTTAACAGAGATTCACTGTGAACCTTCAGGTGAGGAGACCATTTATACAAGGCACCATCTAAACCACCAGCACAAGGACATGCTTTTCCACAGAGGACCCAAAGTTCACTGCCTCAAATTCAGGCAGCAGCATCCTAAGTGAGAAAGCAGACAAACAGGACTAAATAAAAAGAAAGTTCACACTCTGGTCTAGACATAGGGACCAATAAGGAGTTTGGAATTTTATTTATTTATTTATGTGTTTATTTAACAAGATCCACTGAAGACATGTATTTGCAAACTACCACCAGTCCTGAACCCCTTCAGCTCTGTAGCAATGCCATTCACTATTTCAATGCATAATATCCAAAGAAGCAAACACAAAAATGGTCAGGTCAGAATTACGCTCTAAAAGAGACTCAGTCACAGGAATTCTCACCCAAGAGATCCCTGAATATAGCACAATTACAACCTCAGTGTGGTATTTATTGAATATGGAGTGTTTTCAATATTCCCTTTGCCTGTTAAGCCCTCATGCACTAATATATGGATGCCAGATTTTAATGGCAAAGAAACATGGGAGGCATGTGACATTCCCATAACACCTGTTGCAACTTGTTTTTTAGCTTCCTCCAATCTATATAAAGTAAAAAAAAGTGAAAACGTATGTAATCTAAATTAGAAAAGTGAAAGTCCTCCCTTCTGCCCCACACTGACAATCCAAAGAAGTTATTCCTTGGAAACAGAGATGGTGGTAATATCCAGTGAGGGTGACAGCCAGCCACGCTCCAGAGCTGGCCTACAGAAATCCTGTCAGGTTCTGCAGCACAGCCTCACCTCTCTGAGCCAAGTAACACCAAAACTTGGTCAGAGTTTGAACCTGCACAAAGCACTGCTGTGTGGCATTTCTCTTCGATCTACCCTAGTTGGTCATTCACCAGTTTTTGCAGCTATGCCTCTCAAATTGTGTTAACTAATGCTCCTCACCAGAGGCAGAATTCCCCATGTCCATCTGCTTTCTCTGGCTGCATCCCCCCTTCTTGCAGCCACCAACAGACAGCCAAAATCATCAGACAGTTCATTCAAACCCAGTAATTTCCTTTTACTAAAGCAAAACTCAGCCTTTTTATCCAGCCCTTGTTTTGAAAGGAAGGTGCCCACAGGCAGGTTCACGGCAAAAAGACAAAAAGCAAAGCCAAGAAAACAGAAAAAAGAGAATAACCCTGAGCTGCTTTTATCCTCACCTGCTGTCTCAGGGACTAGTCCTCCCAGGTGAGGCCTCTTCCGACAGAGGGAAGCTGCAGGAATTGCATCTCTTGGCCCAAAAGGTGCATCGCCTCTTAGTGAAACAGCCACACGTACAACCAAAACCAGCAAAAGAGAAACCTCCTCAATGCCCAGTTTATATAGATTCTGCGAGCACTGAAAAGGAGACACAAAGCACCTGGGAAGTCTTTAAAAATCACAGCTGCAGGAAACCTTCCCGCATGATTGAGCTATAAAGGGTCTGACTCTGCAGGAAAAAAAGTGGTTTCAGCTGTGTTTTAAGGCAAGTCACGGGCTTGAACAGGGTTGTTGCTGCACGGCAATATTGTTTTTCTGCAGTGAACAGGACGGGCCTTTCGCAGTAGGGGAACAAGTCAAAACATCTTTCAGGGTTGTCCAAATTAGCATGTGGCAATGCAGTATGTGTCCCCTCCACACTCCAGTGCACGATTTCTCTTGATACAACAATTAATGGGACTCAGCTGGCACAAAAAAAGAAAGGAGCAGCTGGGAGTTTTGTGTGGTAAATGACTGACATGAGGTGGCACCACAGTGTCCCTGCTGCTTCCACACAAATCTTTTAAAGTAGGAGGGCTTTGGTTTCTTCCAGATGAGCTGAAATATTAATCAAAGTTAGAGAGAGGGAGAGGTGATGATTCCAAAATAGCAGGTTGTAACTAACCAGGCATCTGGAACAGATTGCTCAGTGAAGAAATCCATCCCTGCCCCATCCCTGGAAGTGTTCAAGGCCAGGCTAGGTGGGGGCTCTGAGCAACCTGGTCTAGTGGAAGATGCCCTTGCCTGTGGCAGGGGGTTGGAACTGGCTGATCTTTAAGGCCCCTTCCAACCCAACCCATTCTGTGTTTCCATATTTCTACCATAATGGTCCACCAAATGTCACTTACAGAAATTTGGGGTATTTTGTTTTGCTAAAGACTGGGGTTGGTTGTGCTTGATAAAGTATTTGGTCTGTAACCTTCAATACTGACAGGGCAAAGAACTCCTCTATTTGAGAAGTTACAGCCCTGCCATGGCTTAAAGCATTGGCTTAAATCCTCTGTTCCAAACCTACTCAGGATGGAGCCATTTCACACTCTTGTTCTGTCCTTCTTTCTTTGCTTTGCCTCACAGCCACCCTTTATGTGTACACATCCTTTTCCAGATTCTCTCTCCTTTGAAGCATCTCCCTTTCAATTAATCTGCTGCTCCTCCATCTTACAAAAAACTTTGTTTCACTTGAAAATTTCTATTGTCTTCCAGAAAAAACTTGTTATTTGCCTCTCTATCTGCCACTACCATCTCTGTTGTTTCAAGCCCCTCAGTCTCCAATTCCCACCCTCTCCTCCTCACTCTGCGATGCTTGTGGAATTGGAATACATGGGGTACGAGTTCTTTAACTCTGAGGTGAAGAGCAGTCCACAGTTTAAGACATCAGGTAATTATTTCGGTCAGACGAGGGCAGTGTTACAAAACATCTTGGTTCCCAGTGCCGCACTTCACTGCTCCTCCTCCCGGCAGCAGCTATTGGCTTGCGTTCTGAACTTATCTAGGCTGGAAATAACCTCAGGGGAAAAAGAAACTAAAAGGGAAAGGAAGAAGAGAGATTTATGCAAAGTCATCTCAGAGATCCAGTTTACAGCAGAGCCACACTGATGTATCTGCAGAGGCAGCAAACGCTGTGGCCAGAGAGTGAGCAGACAAGAGGACAAGAAGAATTTCTGAGGCAGAAGCTCTCTGCCAGAGGCAACGTGTTCCTGCAGCCCAAGATCTGCCGATTTGTTTTTAATCCTGGAATTTGAAATTGACTGACCTGGCAATTCTAACTGCAAGTTAGAATTTCCTTGTGTGTACATCACTCTTTTATTTGACTCCCTAATCCCTTTCCCGTCTTCCAAATTGGTTGCCACAAATCCTTGGACCTGACATAGAGCAGTAATTTCTTTCTTTGAATAGGCAAGTGACAAGGATGACAATTCCTGCCTCAGTATAGAGGTAGGTGCCCAGCTCTAGAGCGTGGTAACTGTAAGAAATATTTAGTGAACTTCCTTGGGGAGGAGACTGAACAGTGCAATGGAAAGTCCCCTCATCAAATCTAACTGAAAGCAATCTTTGCCGAGGCAGAAGTAAAGCCATGTGCATATTCAGGAGCATTTGGTATTGAAAAAGCCCATTTATGACTTAGGGTTCATTTTCAGTGCAGTGCTGCTAAGAAGCAGCTGTGAAATTCCCTTTGACAGTGACATAAATGTTGCAGCTAATTGCTGCAATATTCTTCTTCCCCATGCTGAGGATCTTTAGTTCCGCCAGTCTAATTCTCAAGTGGTTTATTGTATGGATAAGGAACAAAAAAATACTGAGAACTGCCCTCAAAAGCAATGGGCAAGCGAAATACAAACTAAGGAGAATGGTCAAACTCATCTAGCAGTTCTGCAATGGACTGCAACATGGATTAGCAGAGTCCATCCATGGCTGAAGAAGGATCATATGGATTATCTGGAGTGTATAGGCTGAGGTTATAGGTTGGGCTTTACCAGAAGCAGGAGAGGGGTCCCTAATCACAGTCTCCACAGACATAAATGTCATTCAGTAATTGAGCAAAGTCACAGCCAAACATCTTGATCAGCCACAGGTTTTCAGGGAAGCAGGTGATTTAGGCAATTCTCTATGGAGATTGTTGCAATTTAGGGACTATACTGCATATACTTTGCCCTTTAATTCCAGATGTGCCCACAGAGCGCTTCACAACCCCCTACAGTGCAATTAACCATAGAACAGGAAAATCTTATTAACTGTTGTACAAAACGTAAAGAGACATGCCCAGGCTCACAGAATAACTCAGTGACAGGGTGGGAGTAGAGTTGCAGAAGAGGTGATCTGCTCTCTGTTGCAGTCAGACACACGGGAAGGGCAGAGCATTTCATCTGTTGGGAGCACTCAGTATCTGTATGGCTTATCCATGGTGCTCCTTTCACCCACAGGTATTAATTGGGCTGATATGTCATTATCAGCTGTTCTAATAAATAACTGGGCCTCTTAGATAAAGCCCTTATTCTTCCCCTTTCTCCTTTTTGCCTCTGTGCCAAGCCCTGTGGTTCCCAACTCAGTTTCAAGCCAGAGAAGCAACCAGTGCTGGAGTTTTTAGCAGTTGCTTGATCAGTTTATATTAATGTTAAACTTCATTATAGTTGTGCTTTTTCCTCCACCATAGCAGCTACCAAATGCTATCCCTCTGGAATTCAAATACTTAACACACAAAATGTATATGATTAATAAGAACACAAATAAGGAATTAAATAACCATGTAGTTGCTAATCAGAGGATTTTTCACTGAATAGTTTACCCACAGGCAGAAAGTTGTATCTGTAAATTACATATAGGCAAGTGATTTACAATATTTCCTCCATGAAATACATATTGAGATAATTTCTCAATCATTTCTCAGGTCGTGGCCTGTCTCCAAAGGCTGCCCAGCACCTTGGCAGTTGCTAAGGAACAACTCCATAGCTCAGAGGAGCATAGCCCTCACCATTGTTCTGCTGTCATTCACCTGCCCAGTGACATCATTTGGGATTTATAAACATTATGCAGTTTTGTGCTTTCAAAAGAACAATTATTGATTGAGTTCTGCTCGGTCTGCAGAGTGTGTCTGGGGTATGTACATCAAAGGAATAAAAACGATTTTTGGATGCAAAATCCTAACGGGATTTAGAAACTACTACACCTTCCAGCTCGTATGCACATGCAGAATTTGCAGAATTTATGCTCCTCCTTGACTTCAATTGCTTTAAGCTAAACAATACTGCAGTATTTCCTTGGAAGTCTGTGGAGTGAGGTTTTCCTCCTGACCTGTCCCACTTCTCTCCTCGGAGCTTTCTTTAAATGTGCTCAGTCTCTTCCTGTTGAACACAAAACTTCAGCCTGATCAGCCACTGAGCAGGGAGGAAAGAGTCCTTCCCTCATTTGCCTGCAATGCTCTCATTTCTACTTCCATAACACTTCCATAAACCCTTCTGCTGTGTCTACTTTTTTGCCACTGATGCTCAGCTTTTGGCCTCCTATAGACCTAGAAGTCTTTTTACAAAATTTGCCACTGTTTTGACAGTGAACCCCTGAAAACTGCTCTTGGGGCACAGCTGTCCAAGCAAGTTTTTACTCCCACTCTGAAGGGGTAGGTTTATCAAAATTAAAATATTTTACTGACTTCCCTACAGAAATGTAATCAAATAAATAGTTCACCATAATGCAGATATGGAATTGTCACAATAAGCAATGCTGTATTTGTACTTGTAACCCTAAGGCACAACAGTACCCTTAAGAAAATAAGAAAGGTGTAGCACCCAAAAATTATTTCAAAAGCCTTAGTCAGGTTAGGATAAAGTACTAAAAGGGAGAATTGGTCCCAAAGGCAGGTGTCTTAAACTACTTCTGTTGACTCAGACTCCACTATACAATGAACAGTATTGGAGGGCAATTGAGTTTATCCTAATAATGCAGAAGCTCAGCTCACATGAAGCCACCTACACTCCAGGAACCTAAATTTAGGGAGCTGTATCACATCCTACCCCTGTTGTTCTGTCTGTCTGTCTCTCTCTGTCTTCCCTCACAAAGCCTGTTCCCGAGTCAAAGAAGGGAGTGAGATTTGTCATACAGAAGATCTCAGACTTGCTGAGTTGAAAGGTGGGATTCTCCTTCCCCAAATTCAATCCTGTTCCCAGAGAATGCCAGGCAAACTAAGCCAGCACTGAGCCAGAAAAAGCACAAAACCAGCAACAGAAACAGCACTAGATGATGGGGTGTTTTTTATTTTTGCACACACCATCCCCATTCTTCTGGCTGAAGACTTTTCCTTTTGTTCAGATATGGAGCAATCTACAATGCAGATGCAAAGGGGAGCAGTGTGAAGCCAGGGAGGAGGTGGAGAAATGCAAATCCCCAGTTAACCCTCTTCTCTGATCAGTGTTACTGGGAATGGGGAAGAGGGGGAGGGAAGAGGCTGTGTAGGTTGAAGCAGGAAGCAAGGTTTATCACCTTAGCTAGAATTCCATTAACCATTAGCTAAGGGGAGAATCCAGGCTGTAGGAGGTCTCCAGAGTCACAAAAACAGGGAAAACATGGGCCCCAACACAGTTGCTTCCAAAGTGAATGGATATGGCTCCACACACAGCTGGGCCAAACTGAGAAAAATAGTGGCTTTTTGAAACATTTTATAGCTTTTTTTTCCTCTCCCCAATATTTCTGATATTATATATTTATAGTTAATATTTGCAGCTATTTTTATTGCTAGCCTGCAGTTCAAGATAACATGTTTTACTCATGCTTCAGAGATTATAAACTATGCTATTTGTGCTCCCAGTTGTGACCAGAAGATTGAGCAATGCAGAAGGAAAGGAAGAAAAAAAAATGGAGCAGCTCCAAAAGGGCCGATACCAACAGTCCAAATGCATGTGATAAATTATAACAAGGTATCTCTGAGCTTTTTTACCCATTCTCCCACACACTGATTTAGATTAAAATGTGGGGGAAAGCAACACTGGATGAATATCCCATCTTCTTGGGAGAGCACTGCCTGTATGTTGGTGGATGAGAGGTGCTGACATAAGTGCTGTTTATCAATAGCTGCTTGTTGGCAGACTGGCCACGTTGGAGTGATGCAAATGCCACAGAAGACCCAGCAGTTCCTTATTTGTATAAAAGATAATCTACTTTCCACACTTGGGTGCCTGGATATTGTATTTACTGCGTTTATCCTCACAAAACCAGGCAGGCAACTACTGTCTGCTCCCATTTAATAGCCGAGTGAAGGAAATCGAATAAAAATGAGACTTGCAGAACCAAAGTATTTAAATCCAAATTTTTACCACCACTGAAGCCCCTCCAGGCCCTCAGCTGCCCATCTTGTACCTCTTAGCTGTGTGACCTGGAGCCCTCGGTCATGACAAACTTGCAGAGGGGCTCAGGGGCCGTCCCCTGCCTGTCCATGCAATCCAGTGTGTGCTCCCTGGGCCAGACTGCACTTGTGGGGGTAACTGGTGGGAAATGGTGGCTGGGACACAGACAGGGATGAAGACTTCACCTCCCACTGATTTGTGGCCATAACTTGAATGCAGATCTTCCCTATGCCAGGATGGTGATTACTCCATAGGTATGAAGAGTGCCCATCCTCTAATCAGTGACCTTCCTTAGGGGCAACTTCAATCTCATGCCCAGTGTTTCTTTCCTTCAGACTCCTGCAGAGTCTAGAAGACTCCAGTTGTACCATCTTGGTTTATTCCTATTAAAATGAAGACAAGGAGAAGAGAAAGCTTAGGCCATACCTTACATCCCTATGTAGGAGTACCTGTGCACACACCCCCACTCCTAAAGATGTCTCCAAATAGACAATCCCGTGTTTTCCACTTCCTTTGTCCAGTCCATTTGCATAAATTATCTCCCAGTAGCGATTTCCATGATCTCTTTGTTTGAAATGTACATTAAATTTGTTTGTGTAACTTGAACTCCTGAGGCACAGAAGAATTGACTGGCTACACACCAGATAGGAACAGAGTTGTGCAACCACTCATTATAAGATTATAAAATAATAGCACTTTAGTAGGAAAACAGCCCAGTGGGAATGTTACTGTTCAAACTTCTGATTTATTCATATGAAAGGGCACCTTCAGCTCAGTTTTATGTTTAATTGTTAGTATCCTTTATCATGTTATGCTAATTCCTCAGGCAACCAGACAGATATGAAAACTATATTCCCTTAGTTTTGACTAATGGTGAAATTACATGCTCTAACAGCAAAAAAAAAAAAAAAATCACTGTATTACATGTGTGAGATAATATGCAAAATAATTTTATTGTCATTATGTCTTTGTTTAACTCTGTGCTCAAACCAGGCTGCTGAGTGCACTGCCTTCCTCATTAAATTAATTTGGGCAGGAAACTGATCAGAAAAAAAAGCTTTGGACAGACCACATGCTAAAACAAAGTCTGCTTCAATCCTAAAAAAATAACAGATAAAGGAAACATGGAGAAATCGATTTGCTGTTCTCCCTGAAACTCACATTATGTTTTCCTCCTGTTACACTCCACAGATATGTCCTTGCACCAAGCTATGCATAGAAGTCCTGTCCAGGCCTTTGGTACTTTTTTCCTCTCAGAATTGTTTCAAATTTGTGCTCATGTGGCTACATTAAAGACAAAAAGTGAGACAGTATATGGACACCCCAAAATATAAGATGAATCAGTAGGATCACAGAATAATTGAAGTTGGAGAAGGATCTGGGAAGGCAAGCCATACAAGGAGCAGCTGAGGTCACTTGGTCAGTTCAGCCTGGAGGAGAGGAGACTGAAGGGAGACCTCACTGCAGTTACAACTTCCTCGGGAGGGGCAGAGGAGCGGAGACAATGATCTCTTTTCTGTGGTGACCAGTGACAGGACCTGAGGGAACAGCCTGGAGTTGTGTGAGGGGAGGTTTAGGTTGGATATTAGGAAAGGGTTCTTCACCCAGGAGGTGGTGGGGCACTGAGCAGGCTCCCCAGGGCAGTGGTCACAGCACCAAGCCTGACAGAGCTCAGGAAGGGTCTGGACAATGCTCTCAGGCCCATGGTGTGAGTTGGGGATGGTCCTGTGCAGGGCCAACAGTTGGACTCGATGAGCCTTGTGGGTCCCTTCCAACTCAGCATATCCTGACTCTGTGGAAGGCAGGTCACTGGACGTTACCCATTGCTCAGGGGAGGCTCAGTCAGCTCTGGCTGCTCAGGGCTTGTGCAAATGAGTTGTCAGTTTCTCCAGGGACAGGGATCCCACAATTTCCCTGGGCCCAGTCTTACCAGACTTATGATGATTTTTTTTTCCTGGTATCTAATCAGAGATTCCAAGGTTTCAACCTGTGCCCATTGCCTCTTGTCCTGTCACCCTGCACTTCTGAGACGAGCCTGGCTCCATCCTCTGCAACCTCCCACGAGCCAGGTCCAGACAGCGATAGATTCCCTTCAGCTGCCTCTTCTCCAGCCTCGACAGTCCCAGCTCCCTCTGCCTCTCCTTGTATGTCCTGTGCTCCTGCTCCTGACCATTTTGGTGGTCCTGTGCTGCACTTGCTCCTGAAAATCCATATCTTTCTTGTACTGGTAATCCCAGACTGGGCACAGCACTCAATATGTGCCCTCCCTGGTGCTGAGCGGAGGGGAGGAATCACCTCCTAAGCTTGGTATCTACACACTTACCATGGTCCTGAGGAGCAGCCCCATGGATTGACTGCTTCCACAGGAGGAACTTGCACTGCTCCCTGACTTTTGCCTTGGTCATTAATAAGGCATAAATCACTCCTGGTCCTAGTATTGATCCCTGAGGCAGCTGGTAACTGGTCACCAGCTGGACTTTGGACGCCTGACGAATTACAAACAACCCTCTGATCCCAGCAGTGCAGCCAGTTTTCCACCCACCTTATCACCCGCTAATCCAGTCCATATCTCACTAGTTTGGCAATGAAGATATTGAAGAAAACAGTGATAAAGGCCTTGCTGGAGTCTAGGAATATCATCTCCACTTCTGGAAAGATGCTATTAGCCCATGTTGGCTGTTCCGAATCAACCTCTTGTCCTTCCTGTGTCTGGGAATGGCTTGTAACAGGATTTGCTGTATGACATCCCCAGGGACTGAGCTGGGGCTGACCAGCCTCTATACCCCCAGATCCTCCTTGCCCTTCATTTGTCTTTTTCCAGTCCTTGGGAACCTCACTGTGACCAGTGACAGAAAGTGGCCTTGCAGTGACAGAGGCTGGCTTCCCAAGCTCCCCAGACACACTGAACAGCAGGCCAACATCTTCCTTAGCCTTCATTTGGCTGCAAAAGTACTTAAAGAAAGAGCTCTTGTTGTCCTTCACATAATTTTCTAGAGTCACCTCCAGCTGAGCTTTGGTTTTCCTACATTTGGCATTCCCTGC
>JAWWES010000001.1:112035184-112054223 GCA_035583135.1 Lophotriccus pileatus
TTAAGGTTTGAACTGAAAGAAACTGTATAAAAAATGTGTGTAATGTTCAATAAATGGAAGCTTCTCCATTCATCATACTGATGTGATGAGACTTCCTTGGGACCGCACGAGACTTAAACTACAGGTAAGACATGCACAGAAGAGCACATTTTAACTTTAGACTTGCTAACCCACAGAAAAAAAATAAACCAACCAACCAAAACAAAAAAAAAGCCACAACAAAACAAAAAATCCAGCCAAAACCCAGGCAAAAATCTGTATTGGGACACAAAATAACTGGCTTTCCATTTGTTTCCCACACAGCTTTACTGTAACAAGTCTTTCAAGTCGTCTCGTGGCAGACTGTTTTATGCAATACTCCATTAAATGTTTTTCAGATGAGGGTTGTTTCTATATCCCGTTTTTTCTGAGGTCAGTGAACTTCTAGTATGAAAAACCTGTTCCAACTGCCTGCCCCTTTGAGGATGATAGAGCCAGGCTGCCTCCCCAGGGGGGTATCTGTCCATCTCTGGAAAACGTAGGAGATTTTTTTTGTAGTCAACTCTTTAGCTCCCATCTCTCAAGCCACCCTGCAGGAGCCTTATTCCCTAATTTCACCCTTGTTATGTTGCTCTGAGGTCAGATGGCCTGGGACAGAGCCAAAGAGGGGACACATTTGATGCAGGAAGTGTCAGAGTCAGCAGGGCTGATAAAAATGTTATTTCAGCAGCCTAGGACAAAGTCAGTCTCCCTTAGCAGGTCCTAATGGAGCAGTTTATAGAGACTGCAGGAATACAAGCAGCCCCTGGCTGAGATCTGAGACAGGTCTTGAGGGATCTTTCCTTGTTCAGGTCAGCAACAGCAGAAAGATTTATTCCTGAGAAAGGATGGCAGCACTCAAATGTGTCTTCCCAGTCCAGTCATGACACTTTTTAGACACAGCTCTGTGTGTTTAAAGATCCATGTGAAGGTCCGACTCCCACTCACTGAATTGCTATATTCAGCTCTCACTATGGATGTGAGGTTTGTTCTGGATGGGCTCTCCACCTGAGAGAGTAAAACAGATTCCCCCTTCCAAAGCTTCATTTTTCTGCTGCACATCAGGGATATTCTTTAGTGGAGAGGCACAGATTTTTTTTTCCTTCAAGACCCTGAAAACCTTTTTTTTTCTTTAGCAGTGATATCCTTCACAGGGTCTGTCACTGCAGCCATGGGAGGCAGCACAACATGAGATGGACCATCCGTAAATGCCCACAGGGGAAAAGAGGATTTTACCTGCCTCTTTATCCTGAGGAACTGGGCTGTGAAACAATTGCTTTGAAAACCAGGAGGCTGCACTTGTGAGTTCCCTTCAGGAGAGCTGGGACAGTGGCTTGCAGTGCACCTGAGCAGCTGAAGCCTGTGTTCTGCCAGGAATGCTGAACAGCCACCAGAAGCTACAGGCAGGACTCACAGTGCTGTAGGTTATCACCCTGCTTAATTAAGCAGAGGAATACGAAGAACATGGAGTCAAGATGAGTTACATTGATCTCAGACTTGGTCATGGGTCTCTACACATTGAATGGCACCTGTGAGGAGAAGAATTACAGATCTCTTAATTAAGGATCATAATGTACCTGACCTCTCCCAGGCATTTTAGCAACTTCTTAAGACAGCCCTGAGTGAATGTCAAACTGGCACATGGTATTGACATCCCTGAAGAACACGGAAAAGCACTCCCAAGGATGAATGAGAATGCCAGCTCCACACTTGTCCTTAGACTGAACATAGATCTTAATTTCTGGAAATATTTCTCAAGCCTCAGGGGCTTTGTAGTCTGTGTCTCAGCTCAGAGCTTTATGGGTGCAGTATTAAAAACACTGGCAAAGGTTTCACACAAGTACAGTGAGTGCTCTGTCTGCACCAGGAAGGAGAACCAGATCCTTCTCGATTTATAGCCCTGGATAGCCTGTCTATTTATTTTTCCAGGCAAGGTTTCAATAGGACACATAAGATATTTGGCAGAGTTCTTTTATGCTGACTGGTGGGAGGAATGGGTTAAAAAGTGGAAGGCTGGAGGATTGTGAATTGCCCAAGTGACCTTGGAGCTGGGAATAACCCTTGATAAACCTGTGTAAACAGCAGGCCAGGGATCCTCTGGCATGGACTGAGTTTAAGTGCCTGTGTGTCTGCTTTCTGTGCCTCTGCCCAGGTGTTGCTCCAGGGATCCCCTGGCTAGTGAGGTAATGGAAATAAATTTATTCCCTGCGTTAGAGTCGTGAATTTGTGGTTTGTCTGGCTGCCTGCCTGTGCTGACTCACACACGCCCTGTTGAGCTGACTTAAGCCTGCCTAGACCACACCAGGATAGGGAAAAGCTCTTGATGCCAGGCTTAAAGTCTGCCTGACTCTAAGCTCTCCCAAGGCACTTCTGTTGGCTAAACTAGGTTTTTTACAGATCTGCCATGCCTACCCATCAGCCTTTGAACCCAAGACAGAATATATCTGAATATTCCTTAGTAGAAACTTCTATTATAGGTCTATTTTTCTTAATGACAAATATTCCCAGGACAGAGGAGAGAGAAATCCCATCGAAGCCTGTGACATTTGCTAGGTTGATTAACAGCAGTTAGTGCCATTACTACACACTGTGCCCCTTTAACTTCTGTCAGCATACATTTTATAGTTCAGTCACGACACACTCCTGAGCCAGAACTTGTGGGTGGCAGCCAGTCCCCGTGGGTGGCTCAGCCAGCAGGGTTTGTGTGTTCCCTGCAAAAGCCAGAAGGGAAAATGAAGCTTCTGATCCATAACCCCACTAGACAATAGCCTCAGCAGAAGGTAATTTGCAACTGCTCTGCTCCTAAGGGACAGAAATAGTGGCCTGAGAACAGTATGTGCTGTGAGGACCTGTAGTGTTAACACATAACCAAAAGTACATCTCAAGCACTCTCTGGAACAATGTTCCTTCCAGTGGCTTCAGTGGATGCCCACATTCATGAGGTAGCTCCTGACGTGGAAAGCCTGGAGAGCTTAACCTCTAAAAGCTTCAGAGTTCTTGTGGACACTTGAGTAGAAAGAAAAAAAATAGAGAACCTAAAAGGCCCCAGAAACAAAGAAGGTGCCTCAACTTTCTTTTTTGTCCCCACGGACCTGTGTCTTGCACAGTGGCTCCCCTGAAGCCCTGCAGTTTCATGCTATGCAACCAGTTTTCTCTGAAAGTAACCAAGACTTCTTCTCTGTGCATCACAGCAAGTGTCTTTCTGAAAGCCACACCGAAAGATTACCTTCTTGCAGGTTTTAAACCACCCTGTGTCCACGAACATGTCTAAGCTCCCACTGTTAAGGAAGACTCAATCATTCAGTCACCTCTGAGAAAGGTGCATTTTCTCCCTTAGCCTTCTCTTCCGTTCACTTTCCTTTTATTCAGGCGGTGGGTGAGCAATCAAGACGTCTCTCAGTTTCAAGAGCACTCTAAAAAACATGCCAGTGTTATGGATATTACCCCATAACAGGGGTGACAGACCTGTGGGCCTTTTACCTTGTGGTTTTAGCTTTGGGTGCGTTATGAGCACAACAGCACCTGCAAAAACAGACACCCAGTTTCAGGGGTGTTTCACAGGACTGCTCACCTTCTGCCCTGGATCACTGGATGCCCCCAGGGAAGCAGGATATGGAAATTTCCCAGCTGAAAACAGAGAACTGCTGCTCCTGCAAGGGAGAGGCTATTTTAGGAGTGTAGATCTGACCTTTGCAGAGCCTTTCTCTCTTAATTACCCGGTGATGTCTGGATCACCATGTGCTTCTAAGAGACATGACACTGTTACTATGTACTTGCACCATTAACCTGCCCCTGTTTTAGCTTATCCTACATTTCACAGCAGCATAGTCCATCTGGGGCATCCATCAGGGTATGGGTCACCTCTTTCACTTATTTACCTCTGGGCAGCCTACACCTGCGTTTATCAGGACATTCTGCTCACACCAATGGGCAGATACAATCCTAACTTCTTGGGCTCATTCCACAAGCCCTTCCCGGGTGTAAAGGCTGGTTTGGGTGCTTCTGTCCTCCAGGCACTTGGCACTGCCCCTCTCTCACAAGAGAAGCAGGCTACCCTTGGCCGGATGAAACGATTTCTGCTGGACTCCTCCGGAAGGGAACATCTCAAGAAGCTGTTAAAGGATCATTGCTCGTCCTTCTGGGAGCGCTTTGAGGACGCTGCTGGTGTGCCCCCCTGCAGAAACACCGGCATTCGGCTCCCCTGTTCACATGCAAATCCGCGAAATCTCACCACAGTCGAAACCTGCTGTTCTTGCCCCATTCAGAGCCTGACAAACAGCCTGAGCTCCCATCTAGGCAACAGCCAAGGCTGTAGCTTTTGTAGCCCCATCACACCGTGATACAGTTTTTGGATTAGTGGAGACTGGTTGCATTCGAACCACCTATGATCGAGCTGTTCTCTGTGCACAGGGTGCAGGAAACCCAGTGGCCTCCTTTCAGTCGTTTTATAAGTGACTGAGTGTTTGAAGGTCAATCAGATTGTACTAAATGAAATGACTCATTAGCATGTGGGCTGATTTGTCACCTTTAGCATATCTAAGACAAAAATTCCAAGTGTTCTCAGAGGAGGCTGAAACGAGTGCTGAAGTACAGGTACTCTCCTGAATTGTTAGCTCCAAAACTGCCCTTTTGGGGCATGTAATGGGATGCTAAAGGTCTGGCTATTTTGTGGATTCTTTGCCTTAAGGTCTTCTGACAGTTTCCAACACTTAAAGGACAACTTCCTCTCTCAGTTTCAACTCTAATCTCTGCAACGATACACGGAAAATCACATTTTTCTGGGTGGAATTCCACAGTTCTTAAATTTTAAGTGTAGTCCAGTATCAAAAGATTGTGCATTGACTAGGCCTTCCTGACAAATCTGACTGGTGTAAAGACATACGAACAAAAGCAGAATAAATAGGATTGTTTTATATTTATAAGTCATATATTAAAAACCTCTACATGTTACCTGGTCAGCCAAGTGCTGCCAACATCTACAACGTGCCCTGTGGTGAGGTGTCCACCTTGGCTGTCCTGCTGCTCTTTGGGAGATTATTGGGGTATCCAAACCACACCCTGGGAATTACTTTCCAAGGTCTGAACCTTCCTGTGTCTACCAGCTGACCCTCCCAGCTTGTGCACTGGCACTCTCTTGACAAGCCAGTCTCCCTTGGGAGCGAGCCTGGAGAGCTCGGGAAGGGGCAGGACACACAAGCACCGAGCTCTTGCATCACTTCTGCAGCAATCTGAAGTTATAAGTCTCTCTCTTGCCCACTTCAGCACAGCCAGTGGAAGAAGAGGTTAACTCCCTGTTTTCACACAATAGGCACCTCGCAGCTGTGTTCAAAGGTGTGGAAAGCCTCTTTGTCAGGCTGCAGTAGCTCAGTAGAACTAAATTCATTGGAAAACGGGCAGAGGATTGTTTTGTCTTGAAGACGCAACAGGAGGAGAGAACGTAAAACAAGGTAATGTTTTCACTTATTGTATCATCAGTATTAACAGTTGCAACTGTGTGTGGTAGAAGTTACAGAAAAACAGAGCCATTAAAAAGGGGCTAAATAAAGAAAAAATAAAAAAAATAAAATATTTATAATGTGCCTTCCTCAAATCAGAGTAAGGGAGGACGGTCTTGAAGCAGACTTTGAAAAATAAAACAGGAAGCATGGAAATACAATTCCCCCAAAACAATTGCAACCCAGATGGTTGAGATACTCATTATCTATTAGGTAGCAATGTGACAGCAAAAATATTTTTAAAAAGTGGCAAAATTAATCCAGTCCAGACCCAGGAACATCTTTTCTCACCGACCATCTTCTTAGTCCTCAAAGAAATGTTCTTGCAATATTCCACGAGTCCCTGAGCACTGCAGTGCCCGTATCTCTGGTGGAGTTCAACATCCTTAGGGCAGTGAGAAGGCCACACAGCAAGCAGGAAAGTCAGATTTCCAAGTACCTTAAATATTTACCAGTTTCTGCAGCCTTCAAAACTTTCAAAGTTTTTATACCTTTTTAAAATAACATGGTCTGCCCACTGTGTTTTTTTTATACTTTATTATTTCAGTTCTAGTATTCCTGTGTCTCTGGTGATGCTAAAGGTGGAATAAAAACCCCGACTGCAGACACAACGTGTTAATTAAATTAACTATCACTTGGCTGGCTTCTTTTACCTGACTGCCATCTATGCTATCCATTCTGGTTCTTTCCTTCACAACCTGTCCACAGAGACAGCAAGACAATCAGTGTTTTGCAAAGAAACTCTCTAAGACCGATTTGACCAATTAGTAATCAGGGTATAATGTCAAGATCTAAAGCACAGGCTTTGTCAGCTTCGGGTATTTATGGAAATGCTCATTTCTTAAGGCCATTTTCTACAGTGCCCATGCAATGTTGTGTGTTTTTCATTGCACCTGTACTTTGAGCAGTCTAACACAAAGCAGCAGTGAAGATGCCAGCCCTCACTGGTGTTTGTTTTATGAGGGCTGTTGCTGTTGTTGCCACAGAAGTATTCAATAGGTCCATCCCCAGCAGAAACTCGTCTGAGCCAGCTTGTACTCCTTTTCTACATGGGTTCAAATTACCTTCTGCAAGTTCCTCACCAGGTGGTTGTACAGGAGTCTGATGACCTATGTCCAACCAATCCCAGAGAAAACAAACACTTCCAGCCAGCTTCTTCCACCTTCATATGAAGCTTTGATATGTGTCAGTGTGGCTGGGATTTGACCACAAAGGAGTTATAGAACCAGTAAGAAAAAATGTGGTAACCAAACAGTTACCCTAGCACAGAAATTTCCTCTTCAAAAATTTACTTGGTTAACGCTGAAGTGTTGGCAATTAGGTAAGGGTTGAATTAAAGCTTCAATCTCTCACCTCTTAAGAGTAAAATAGAAATGCCACAGTTCTCATTACTGACCAGCAAGGATCTGTTTTCTGGCGCCACCTTCTCTAAAGATAAGAAGTATTTTGGCTTTGTTTTATTTGTGCCTTCAAACACAACACCTCTTTACACAAACAGCAGGCCAACAAACACAGTTTTTTCTTTAGGAATTAACTCAGCCACTGAACCAGAATAAAGAGAGTCAGACCTAAATTAAGAATGATGAAGTAAGTCATATTTTAGTCATTAACGAGGAAAACGTAGCAAGTAGCAAGAGAGTCAAGTGTGTGATGTCCTACTACAAGTTAATAATTTTTATACCGAGATGGGGAAGAGTGGTAACTGTGATTCAGAAATTATTTCGGAAATCACCATTTTTCCTCCACTCAAAAAACATATTTGTAGCACAAATAGCGTTTAATTGAGCCTCTTCGGTTAAAATTTAAAAAAAAACTCAATAAAAGTAACATATTGGAGTCAAACTGTAAAATCTTGCCTTACTCACAGACAAAGTTATCCTGTGAAAGTTACAGACAACACATCTGGCTGCTTCCATGGAAAGCTTCCTGAAAACTGATACCTTGCATTTGCATATGCAATCAGTGCTTTCCCATAATCGCAATTAAATCTAGCTTTTCCCAGGTTCATTGCTGGTTTGCTGAAGAATAGAAGCAAGTCAAAGTGAACTCCATTTCCCCTCCTTTATAACACACCTGATCCAGTGAGCTGGATCAGTGTGGGGTTTTTGTGACCCATCAGGGATTTACAGTTTTCTGACTCCATCTGCGCCGTTTATCACGGAATTAAAGCAACGTCACATTGTTGATAAAAATCGAGTACTTATACCTGATGCAGGAACAGACCATAAAAGCTCCTCTAGCTGCAGCTAAACGTAAAGAGGGCACTTTATTGTTACCCTTTTATAACAGGTTAATCATCAAGTCTCCAAGCACTTTTACAAATATTTGGTTAAATGTGAAAATAGCTGTGCTCCTCCTGATACTGCATTAATTCCCTTCCACGGGGCAGGAAACAAACTCGCTGAAGTTATACACTAAATCTGGAGCTGAGCTAGTATGGAAAGTGAATAAAACCCCCTGTCTCTTTATTATTCAGACAAACAAAAGGCAATTCTTTTAGGATAGGATTTATCTCTGGTTATCTCATGCAGGTATTCAGAAAATTCAGCTGTTCAAAAGGTCTTGTTCGTTTTTTTTTTAACCTCTCTAGCATAGAATTATTTCCAAATAAATGAAAATGAGTCTTCCTGAAGCTATAGAAAATAAGGTGGTTTTTTTTTATAAGATGGCATGAGTAACATTCAACATTTTCAAAACAAATTATAATTAAATGATTATTCGAGAAGATCTGGCTCCACTAAATCATTGTTTATTTTCTTCCAAGATTACACTTGAATCCAAAACATAATTTTTGGTTTTTAATTGGAAAACAAAACAAAAAAGTCTTAATTTAAGATTTATTGTGGTTGTTTCTCTTTATTTTACCAATCAGTATTTTTCTGTATGCATCAGCAAGACTAAATATATTTGACTCTAATCTACACTGAAACACAGTTCTTTCACTAATTGTTCAAGCCAATTGCATAAGAACGGAGTAATTTTCCTGTTGCAATTTCATACAAAATAAAATATTCTAAAATGTTAAGTTAAAATGTATTGTGTAATTTCTTTTATGAGAACAGTGAGAGCATTCTGCATCGAAACTCAAATTCACTGATGCATTGTAGTTGCTTCAGACCTGATTACTGGCACAGGAGTAACTATAAACCTGGATTAATTGGCTGAGTAGTTTGAATTTGTGGCTGCTTCGCGTTACAAGTGCAAGACAAAGCTAAACTACCAGATCAGTGGCAAAAAAAAAAGTCCCAAGTATCAGGAAAAAAAGTACAATAAATGAAAATTGTCATTTAGTTTCTCTGCCACAAGAGGAGGATTATTTTATCATGGGTACCAGGTCAAATTTGTAGGTCAAATTGTGTTCTGATGCAGGAAAATGCAGCTGTATTTACAATACACCCAGAAAAATCCAGCAAAGAGCAGTATTTGAATTTTTATTCTCTCTTGTTATAGAATAACAGAGAAGAAACACGTTGAAACAACATGCACCTAAAACAAGAAACTGAAGGTCACTGATTATTCCTGAAAGTTTCTTTCCTCTGGGAGATGGCAAAGAATCTGGTAACTCTGAGACTTTTGTGTCTATACCAGAAAGCTGAACTGGGAGAAAAAAGGGGGAAAAAAAAAATGGAGAACCACGAAGTATCCGAGCAATTTTCTGGGTTTCCCTCTGTGCGGGTTTGAAACTCCTAAAATGGCTTCTGAAAGGCTGGGAAAGAAGTGAGAATGTTCACAAGGACACACCTTTCTAATCTACAGGCACAGGAGACCCTCTCCTAGTTCCCAGATAACAGATTCTCAGATAAATTGGTTTAAGAAGTTGTGGGTTTTCACCATATTTAGTTAATACCCTAACAAAGGACTACCTTCTGCTTCGTTCAACAGTTAGAACTAAAAAAAAAAAAAGATTATATTTGAAGATATCTGCCCATTTATCTTGATTTTCAAATATACCTGCAGCAGGTAAATTTATGTGTGTGCATTCATGGTAATACCAGCCAGATGCAAACGTACTTCCAAAGTCAACATACATTTAGTTTAAGCTTAGTTATTAAATGACTAATTATGTTCCCAGGTTTGAGGTAGTTTTATGGGTGAGTGCACAGCTGGAGTGTCTGTCATAAAGTGTCAACCCACAGAGATCCCTTTCGTGCTACCGAGGGAAGAAGAAAACCTATAGAGGACACCACTGACTGAATATTGGTGGGGCTTTTTTTCCCAGCTGTGGGATTTAGCACCGAATTTCCCTGGAGATAGCTTTAATTGCAGTTCTTTTGGAATGGTAAAAAGAAGTCTCATGCTGCAATCCCGAAGTGTCAAGGGCAAGCTCACAAGATGATGTGCTTTGAGTAACTCCTCTGGTATTTGGCCTTAGGGAGGCCTCATCTCCCACTGCCCCGGGGGGTTTTGATTAGAGACATGAAACCCAAGCAAAAATCAGAAGTGCAGTGGAGCATATGGCACGTTGGGCACTAACTGAGTGGGAAATGAAGCCGTGGTGACAAAGTGCCTGCAGAAACCAAGGGAGTTACGATAAATGACCTCATTTCAAGTCTTCAGCATCCTCACCGGGGGAAGCAGAGGGGCAGGTACCGATCCCTTCACTCTGGCGACGGGTGATGGGACTGGAGGAAACGAAATGAAGATGAGTCAGGGGAGGTTTGGGTTGGATCTCAGAAAAAGGTTCTTCCCCCAGAGGGTGGTTGGGCACTCAACAGGCTCCCCAGCACAGTGCTCACGGCACCAAGGCTGCCAGAGCTCAAGAAGTGTTTGGACAACGCTCTGAGGTACACGGTGGGATTGTTGGGGTGCCCTGGGCAGGGCCAGCAGTTGGACTCAAAGATCCTGATGGGTCCATTCCAACTCAGCATAATTCTGTGATTCTATAAATAGGTGGGCAGAACTACCTTACTGAGCAGGGTAAAGGAGGTGTCATAGGAAGCCAGAGGTATCACAAGGCAGGATGCACAATGGCAGGTGATGCCAGGCACTTAAAAAGACCAGTGTATTCATCAGTTTGTTTATTCAGATGCTTAGCACCACTTTGCAGAAAGGCTAGCCTGTATGCCTGTTAAAAAAACCCCCAAAAGATCCGAACATGTTGCCCTGCATAAATAAGGAGGAGGAAAGGGTTTGCCCAACATTTAACTATCAATATTTAAATGAGATTAAGGTGTTTGGAGTAAGTTTTGAGATGAGCAGTGTTAGGCTGAGTCATGTTGAAGCTCTCCAATACCCTCAATTCTAGGCAGTGAACTCTGGGCTCCCCAGCAGGAGCACATCCCTCTCCAGCAGGCAACTGCCTGCCCCTCCCAAAGGGGGAGCCACTCCGGGAGACCAAACCCTGCCCTGAGCTCTCCTTCAGAGGTTGCTCATAAACCATTAATAAAATGAGTACTCAGCATCCTGCTCTGCAAAAGCCACCTTTGCATGACTGAAAAACAGTAACACGCATGGATAATAGCGCGTGGAACTACTTTGGGTAAGATAAGAGGGCCAGGAGCTCAGCCCTCGAGCAGAGAGGACAAGCTGAACAGACCCGACAGCTTCTGCTGCCAAGAGGAGGCAATGTCCCTGTCCCCACCTCTGCTGCCGCTGCTCCAGCTCTCCTGTTCCTCTGACCTTTGTTAGCAAGCTGAGTTAACCTTGGGGAATATTAACCCAGGTTAAAAAAAAAAAAGAAAAAGAAAAAAGAAAAAAGCTTTTACTACGTTAGAGATCTGAAAGGCCGAGCCCTCAGTGAGCCTGATACCAGCCAGGAAGGGAGGGAATAACCGGGGGAAAGAGGGTGGGAATGCACTGTTCACTGACCGGCTCAGCCCTCTTTGAGAAGAAAAGGTGTTAACAGGGGTAATCAGCGACCTGCTGGCCTATGCCCAGATCTTCAAGTCAGTAACTAAGCAGAGCGCCATTCATTTTAACCGAGCTGCGCTGAATCTCCCCCACGGCAGGGCTGGTGTTGTTTCCCAGCGCATAAAGCAACGCGGGTCCTCCTAAAGGTCTTAAAGCTTCCCTGGCACAGAATATTGGTTATCTGCTACCGTGTCCTTCGGTCCAATTTTGTTCATAACACCTGAATGGATGTAGTACCTTAGAAGTGGCTGCATACAGACAACAGGAACCAGCATATATTTTTTATTGTATCTCCCTTTCTCCTTATCTGTAGCCATTGTGCAGGACATTTGGACAAACCCAAAGAGAGATCCAGAATACTCTAAACTCAAAAGAAATAGCTTTTAGAAATATATATTGTTAGGTATCCTCATAATAACTAAGTGAGCTTTGTCTTGAGAGAGGCGCTAGGCACCATCAGTTCAGGAGTACATAACTTCCACATGACTTTCAGAGGAAAAAAATCTGTGAATTTTGAAAGAAAAGAAATGTTCAGGTTCTCCTGTAGAACAGAACAGGTCTTGAGGGATTTCTTCTTGCGGTCGTGATGCCAAGTGACAATTTGCAGGGCCATTTCCCTCCTCTTGGAAAGGAAACTTCCCAGGGAAACCTTATGACCAGGTGCCCTGCTTCAAACCCAAAACACCTCTAAATTCTGAAGGCCACTGACAGAGTTACTGCAGATTAAAGACAAGGACAAGCCACACAGGTGGGCATGTTAGAGAACCACAGAAGGTGACACTGCAGTGCATTTTGCTTGTGACTTGGGACAATTGTACGTTTCCCACTTCAAATGAAATTTGAGGTCCAGTTCCTGCAACTGAATCCATACTGGAAAAATTACCAAATCTCACTGATTCATTCTGGGAGCACATGCGTTGCAATAGCCCTACAAATGGTGCAACTGGAAAGCCTAAGCTAAAGTTTAAAGCCAATACTCCTTATGTTTTAGTACTAAAGGGCCTGAAGATCATTCGTTCTCTTTGACTAAACACACAGAGCTGGAAAAATACTGCAAGTATGATCTTCTTGGTGCACTTGATGTAATTCCTTGATATGCATTTGAAAATACACACAAACCCCAGACACTTATCATGCCAAACTTGTGTACTTTGCCTTATCTGTAGTCTCCATGCAGAGATGTTAAGCACAGCAATACTGCAGCTAATTTGGAGCTGGTTTTAAGAGTGAGTGGAATTTCTTCTTTTGCCGACTTGCTTTTCCAGTATTACTCTGAACTTTTGGAATACGAGTGTGTTTTTTTGTTTGGTTTATGGTTTTGTTTCTGTTTTTCTGTGGAGCTCAGCTTCAGCAGAGAAAAAACTTCACTTCCTGCATCATAGAATTTGTTGAATTGGAATGGACCTATCAGGATCATCAAGAGTCCAACTCTTAGCCCTGCACAGGATCCCACCCCGTGCCTGAGAGTGTTGTCCAAGCACTTCTTGAACTCAGACAGGCTTAGTGCTGTGACCACTGTCCTGGGGAGCTTGTTCCAGTGCCCAACCACCCTCTGGGGGAAGAACTTTTTCCTGATCTCCAACCTAAATCTCCTCTGACACAGCTTCGTTCCGTTTCTTCGAGTCCTGTCACTGCTCAGGAGCAACTCTGCTCCGCCGGACTTACCACGAGTCACCAGAGGGTTGAAGTAACGCAATCGTTGAGAGACCACACAGTAATTTTCCCGAGTGCCCCGTTATTAAATGGCCCTAAGAAAGCCGAAGGAAACGGAAGTCATTTCCCAAGGGCCGGTATTTTACGAGCAACCTTTTATCAGGCGCTGACCTGCCCTGTTCAGGGATGCGTTGTGACTCCTGATTTACCTGAGACGGAGCCCAACAGGCACCGATGGGCGAGCTCAAAAGAAAAAAAAAAAACAAACAAACGAACCCGCGGGTCCCTTGGGCTGGAGCGGCAAAAACCAAACCCGAGAGAGCATCGGGGTCTCACAGGGGAGGGGGGACCGCCACCGTGTCCTCCTCCTGCTCATCCTGGGGGTGTCCCTTTGCTTCTGTCCGACTTGCTTGTTTCCCTCTGTAGGAGGAGGAGGAGGAAGAGGGCTGGGAGGAGGAGGAGAGGGGAGCCCCGGGGGTCGGAGGCCGGGAAGAGCTGTTGGGCTCCGTCCCCCGCGGGGTTGCGGGGCGATGGAGGCGGGCGAAGGGCAGCGGGCAGCGCCTCCTCCCCGCCCGCCGCGGGAGGAAGGGGCCGGGCGGCGCATCCACCTGCCGGCACCTGCCCCTGCCCCTTCCCCGCTCCCTGACTCCTCCCCGGCCGCAGCGGCTGCTCCCGGCTCCGTACTCCGCCTTCCATCCCGTCCCGTCCCGTCCCGTCCCGCTCCGCCGGGAGCAGCCCCAGGTAAGCGCGGCCCCTTCGCCTCGCACGGGGCTCGTTCCCGAGAGCCGAGCGGAGCCACCTCGGGCGGCTCCCGAGGGAAGGGAGCGGGGGAATCGCCATCCCGGCCGCTCCGAGTGGCGCCTGCTGGGGTTTTTTTTGGCTTTTAATTAAGGCGTTTGGGCTTTGCGGGGATGCGGAGGGACCCCGGCTGGGGAAAGCGCCGTCCCGTGGGGGTGGGAGGCGCCGGGTGATAAAAGAGCGAGGGGGGACGTAGCTCGCCCCTCTGAACGGTGTTCCCCCCTGTTTTTCCCGGTCGCCCCCTCTCCGTAACCGGTTTCTCCACTGGGAGATGCAGCGCGATAAAGTCGCGCTTCCCTGTGGGAAGCCGGTGTGTAAGGGCAGCCGGGAGCTGAACTCGTCCAGAGAAGGTGGATGGGTTTTGTGAGTCCAGAGAATACGGAGCAGGGACGGGGGGGGGAAGGTGCGGAGGGCTCCGCGCACCTCTCCAGGTGGAGCTTGTCCGTTTCTTGCCGTGGTGATGAAGGGCAGGAGATGAGGCAACTTTCTCAAGGTCACCGAGCGAGCAGTCGCTCACAGGGACAGTAAACCAGAACAACGTTTAGTTCTGGGGCCTCTTCAGCCTGTATTAATGCCACTACTGGTTCATGTCTTTGCAAAACTCTACTTTCTGTTTAAAGTTGTCATAATTCATCAAGTGAATTTGGAAGATCATACTCACGTTGAGCCTTTGCCCTGAGTATCCCTGTTTGCCCTAAGTTACGCTAATGCCTTTAGGGCTTCACATTTTGGAAGAGTTGACTTTTTCTCAGGAGTCCTATCACTGAAACTTCTGGGCCAAATCTTTGCAAGCTGAAATCAACCCCACCGCACACCTCTCCTCAAGGTGGCTTTATGTTCACAGCTTACCTGGCCCTCGAATTTCAACCGCAAGTTCCTGGGTGGGTGGGTGGGTGTCAGTGAATTTAAAGGGGCTGTTCTAACATTGGGCCTTTGTCCTAAGTATCCTTGTTTGCCTTGAGTAAAGTGACACCTTCAGTGCTTTAGAAAGAGCTAAGGGAAGCAGCTTGGATGATTTACAGTATTAGGTGGGGAAAGATTTTTTACAGTATTTTGGATTTTTACAGTGTTAGATGGGGGAAGAGATGGACATTGTGTGTGGCACAAATCAATGAACTGGGAAATGATTGCAGTTGTGAGCATTACCTACGGGTATCAACATAAATATAAAGCCAAAAGACAGGTGGACTAAGATAAAATTCGATGTTAAGGTAGGACTTAACATGTCTTTTTTCCTTTCATTCTTAAAGTGTTAAAAATTATATTGGTTCATAGGACAGTCAGCCTAGAGCAAATCCATCATGGCAGCTTAGCCTGAAATGGAAATAAGTTGAAACTGTGTTCCTGGATGTTGATGGAAAGACAAAGTGACACAATATCCATAGAATCGTAGAATCTGCTGAGTTGGGTGGGACCCATCAGGATCATCAAGTCCAACTCCTGGCCCTGCACAGGACCGACCCAAAGAGTCGCACCACATGCCTGAGAGTGTTGTCCAAACACTTCCTGAACTCAGGCTTGGTGCTGTGACCACTGCCCTGGGGAGGCTGTTCCAGTGCCCAGCCACCCTCTGGGTGAAGAACCTTTTCCTGATTCCAGGGTGCTGGTCAGAATATTTCTTTTGGAGTTGCCAGTCCTGAAGATATGGGTTTTTCCTCCTGTGTCAGTCCAGGGTTGGTCCACAGGAGTGTTTCCAGTGCCACGATGGTAGCTCAGCAGTGTCTGTAGCTACTGCAGCAGTACTGCCCTCACATCTCGGATGCCTGGATCCTGAAACCTGTTCCTGGCAACCCCATGGAGTGAATTCAAACCTCCTGCCGGCAGATTTGCTTTTCATTCTTCTCTGCCATAGACCCATTAGAAATGGTTTGCAGCTTCTCAGGATCTGTAGTTCACAGGTTGAAAAACAGCTGATCTGGACCAGATATCTAAATAAGTCTGATTTGTGAACATTACTGGGTTTTATTTTTCTGCAAAATGGGTAAACTAGTGCTGCCATATTCATACAATACACATTTGCAACTGGAATATGGTAAACAGGTGTTCTTGAGAGGTTCATTTCCTTGTCAGCGACTTTCAGTGACGTGGACACTTGAATTTTACTGCTGGAAGATAATAATCAAATAAACGTGAAGATAACAAGCAAATATGCTTCTGCCAGAAAATGATTTGCTTCTGCCTTGGAAGAAGGGCAGAGGCAGACCTGGTTCTTCTGGGCTCTTGGTCCTTTCTGTTTCAGGAACGGTTGGTTTTGTAGGGTCTTCTGTCGCTCATCATCCACTCAGCCAGGCAACAGCATTCCCTTCTCCTTCCCCACCCTGCTGTTCCCAACAGAGGCACGTGATGTACCTGTGAGAGGCTGAGTTTCATGGCAGTGTCTGTTTTCAGAGAAGACAAATAGATGACTATTTGCAGTACAAATATGGCACCCTGTAACTGCTTAAAGAGGCTGCTACGCTCCAGAGATTTTTAATGCCTTCCTTTTTCGCGTGTGGAAGTAGAGTTAACGTTGGTTTCCTGGCCTCAGGAATACTGTTGTGGACTTCACTGCCCTGCTGCTGATAGTGCTTATCAAGTTTTTTGACACCTGTTGATAAGTACATTCTACAGTGTAATGATATTTCGGGAGCTAATCTGGAATAGCTTCAAACCTATTTCTTAGGACTGTGAGAATGCTGAGGTTTTATTTGTGGCAGCCTTTCATGTAAATATTTACCTGGTCTCCTGTAGTTCTCCCGAAGATGTGTGATGTTGCTTCATAGGCACGCTGAGTAGAGATCAGCTCTATGGAGATGGTTCCTGGAGGTCCAGGACATTGGAAGGACCTGATTTTGATGACTTTGAGACATTCAGTGAATTTGTGTTTGACCCCTTCCAGGGGATAAATCTTACCCCGTGGAGTAAATTACGATCACTTTTTTTTAATCATCACAATAAGAATATTTAGTGCTACTTCCTGAAGTGTCAAGGAAGTCTTGTTGATGAGGTGAAAACCTTACTTCGTTCCTTTCCTTTTTAATTTATGGCTGGATTTGTTTTAAGCTTTCTATACTTCATTTGCAAGTCATGATGACTTTTAGTACTGATTGTTCAATAGGAATCTTGACCTTGTTTCTTTCCTCTTTTACTGGTAGCAAAGGCAAGAATTGTCCTGTTCTGTGAAATTGCTCTGTGAAAAGATAATGAAAATTAACCTGGAATCACCTCCTTCCTTGTTTCACCCCTTATTTTTTTTTTATTGCCCCTCTGATCTTTCCTTCCCACCATCATATCATGGTTGTATTGTGTTTATGGTTATGCTTCTGAAACTTCTCGGTGATCATAAAGTGGTTGGGAATAAAAAAAAAAAAAAGCAAGCATATTTCCCTTCCAGCGTCATCAATGCAGTAATTTGCTGGCTTGCCCTTTTTTAAGGTTAAGCTTTGCACTAAAATTAGTCCTTTGCTATCTTAATGAGTTTTGCCAGGTTTTTTATCTGGATAGTGGGAATTTTGCGGATGTGACGCACTGTGTTAGGTTGATGCAGAGTGTTTGGATGCTTTTATGATTCCTCCTTTTAGAAGTTGAGCTTGACTTCATTCACTTGACTTTTGACTGTTCTGTTCTCTCCCATCTTTCTTGTTTGCATGTGGTTGCTTTTATGTAGGTCCAACTGTGGAGAACTAGTTTGGTTTTCTGTGTTCTCATCTTTTTTTCCAATTGTTGACAACTATCATGGCACTTAGCAAACAACTAATGTTTGTTTCTGTCTTGGGAAATAGCACAAAATATGTATTGAAGCAATATGTAAGTGCAGGAAGTAAACTGTTGCCAATCTCACTCTGGCTTCTTTGTCAAAGTTGAATTTACAGTGTTGAATTAGGATATCTGGAGGTACTTATTCCATCCTATTGACTTAGGCTTGGAAACAGCCTGTGGTGATCTCCACATAAAAGCTTGTGGGAAGCAGTTAACAGCTGTGACATGGTTTGCACCAAGGAAGACCCGTTATTGTGTCTTGCATGGAGAACCAGGGGGAAAGGCCAGCAGGTCATGTTTGACTGACAAAACTGTGGCTAAACCTTTAGGGTTTCATTGCCCTTCGTTCTTTCTGGTGTCCCTTTGGGGTCCTGGCTCCTGGCTAGTGAAGGGGACAGGCTGGAGGAAGGAGCCGTGGCGTGATGGTGCTGTAAGGAGGCAAAGGTGGAGTCTTTCCTTTGCCCAAAAGTCACCAGGTGCTGAGGAGGATGTGGTGGTGACCTCTTGGAGCTGAGCAGCACAACTCTGTGCTCAGTGCTTTGCCCATCCAGGGGACAGGGTGGCTGTCACTGGGGTAGGGAGGAAGACAAGCCTTTGTCTAGAAAGCCTGTAAAGTAACGTGTTGTCAAATGCAGTGTGTTATCAAATGAAGTACA
Organism: Lophotriccus pileatus; assembly: GCA_035583135.1. Classification (NCBI taxonomy): domain Eukaryota; kingdom Metazoa; phylum Chordata; class Aves; order Passeriformes; family Tyrannidae; genus Lophotriccus; species Lophotriccus pileatus. The sequence goes on from JAWWES010000001.1 coordinate 112,053,393, forward strand.
ACTCTACTGCAGCTTTTACTTAAAGACCTGATCTGCAGAAATCCATCAAAAAGCTAGAACAAAACCAAAAGCTATTGGGTTGAATTTGTTTTGAATTAATCTAATAATTTAAAGTTTTGTGTTGCTTTTGTTCCTTTTTTTTTTTTTTTCTCGTTTTGACAACTTTTACTGGAAATAGTGATGTGGGTTTTTAAACTTAATGACCCATGACATCACATTAATATTAATAACTCCTAAGGCATATGTGAGAAGAAGCTCAGATGCTTCAAGCAGAAGCTGCCAGCTGTGAGGCAGTGCATTTTCCTGTGTTCATCAGTATACTGTGTCAGTGATGGCTTTTTCACTCTCCTTATCTCCTGTAATTAGAAACAGTGGCTTTATTTCTGTACTTTCAGAGTTACCAAAGAGAAACACGCTCAGTTTGGGGCATTCTGTGTTGCTGCAGGTCCAAGTGCTGATTCTGCTCCACCCACACTGGAGTAAACTGAAGTTTTTGAAATTCAGGGACTTGACTGCATGTGACTGAAAGGTGCCCTTCATTATTTGGGTTTATTTTTACCAAAGCTGGAAGGTGTTAGCAAGCTGACCTGCAGCCCTCTGGCACCCTGGGCCCTCTCTCTTACACCTTGAAGCCTCTTTTGTGGTGGAACTCCATCCTTGTTTCCTTGCCTGGGATCTCTTGAAGTTTGTTTCTTCAGATGTACCCAGGAAAGTGCCATTATAGCTCATCAGACATCAGCAGGAACGACTGGCTGTGGATAGTTGTGCATTCCCAGTAAACACTTCTGCATCAGAGTGGGTTTGTGATACTTTCACACGGGGTCTGTTTAA
>JAWWES010000001.1:112070192-112080382 GCA_035583135.1 Lophotriccus pileatus
CACCTTCCACTAGCCCAGGTTGCTCCAAGCCCTGTCCAACCTGCCCTTGGACACTTCCAGGGATGGGGCAGCCACAGTTTCTCTGGACAACCTGTGCCAGGGCCTGCCCACCCTCACAGGGAAGAATTTCTTCCCAAAATCTAAACCTGCCCTCTTTCAGTCTGACATCACTACCCCTTGTCCTGTCACTCGAGGCCCTTCTTCAAAGTCCGTCTCCAGCTCTCTTGTAGTCCCCTCTAGGTGCTGGAAGGGGCTCTAAGGTCTCCCTGGAGCCTTCTCTTCTCCAGGCTGAACAACCCCAGCCTGTCCTCACAGCAGAGGTGCTCCAGCCCTTGGACCACCTTTGTGGCCTCCTCTGGACTCGCTCCAACAGGTCCTTGTTGGGGATCCCAGAGCTGGATGCAGCACTCCAGGTGGGGTCTCAGGAGAGCAGAGTAGAGTGTGAGGAGTATATATGAAGGGAATTTCTCATGCACTACAGTAGAGGCACAGGAAAAAAAAAATACTGTACATTCAGGTAGTTAAAAATCCTCAGGATCTCAACACAGGAGTCACCCAGGTCAGACTGTCCCGTGTGAGGCCAGTCTGGCTGCCTCAGTCACCAAAAGTGCTGTTCTGCCTGAAAGCTGCTCTGAACCCAAAAAGGGCAACCCCTGCCATCATTCTCGTTGTAGGCTATGGAGGGGGATGTCAGGTGTGGAGGGGGATGTGTGAGGTGTCCCAGTGACAGGCTGTGCACATCGAGGTTGACTCTTTGAACTCTCCCCGCTGTGAAAGGCAAAGGGCAAACTTTTTCAGCAAGGCTGTGTTGCAAGACCTTGGATTGCAGAGGCTGGATGTTTTATACAAGGAAACACAAATCTGTGTTGCTGCGTAACCAGATGAACTACCTCATTTATTAAATTTGGCTTCTGATTCCTTAGAGCTCTCCTTTATGTATCTGCCTGTATGTTTTTTAGCAAAACAAGTAATATCTGAGTGCCACCTCAACTAGGATTTTGAAAATAATTTATAATCATAGTACAGAGGATCAAAAAGCCATATCAAGTCACTTTGTTAAGAAGGATAAATCTTTATTGAATGAAATGACTCCACTAGTCTTGTTTTCTCTTTTGGTACTGAGATGTAATTATCTTACATGTAAACACTGCACCAAATAAATTTTTTTTTTTTTTTTTTTACAAATAGTTTTCCTTAGTAGTGCTTTGTATCTGTTTGCTTGGATTTTTTTTGGAAGCAGTTGCTGGATTGAGTGTCTGAAGTGCTTTGGCAACCTGATTAAAAAAACCCAAACCAAACAAACAATAGGAAAACAACCCAAGAGGGTGATCCAAGAGATTGCTTTAATTCCAATGTTTCAGGTCATTGAACAAACCCAGGGAAAAAGAGCTGGATGTCCTGGAATGTTGAATGTGGTGGTTGGGTCTGATGGAATCAAACTTGACTTGTGAAATTAAATTAAATAAGGAAGTTTGGCCTACAGGCAGTGGCTTGAGGGAGTCACACCCTGTTTTGTTACTGCACCTCACACTGCCTCAAGCAATGTGCACCTGCCTCTCTTCTCTAGGTGTGGGACTGGTGTTTCCAACAGCACATGTTCATCAAGTGTGCCTTGGGGGATACCATGACATAGTCAGTGAGTTTAAAGTACTTTCGAACCAGATATTAATTAAATGAAGTTGTTATTGTATCAGCCTGTTTTTTTACAGTCTCTGACCTGCAGCACTGCAGGTCAATAGTAGCAAAACAATGTAGTGAAATGTGGAAAACTGTGTGAGGTGATCAGCAGGGTTAAGGAAGCTGTGCTGTAGTGGGGTGAACGCTGTACCACAGAAATCAGCCATCGGCTGCAGTTTCCTGTAAGAGGGACAAACACTTTCTGTCATTTCTAGCCTGAGGAAAAGGCTTCCCTTGTAACAGTCCTGGAAATTACTACATGGCACACTGGTATAAGCACTTCTTTTTTTTTTTCTAGCTGAATGCAGACATTACTTTTGCTACACAAAGCACAGCTTTGCCCGTTAAAATAAATCCTCCGTATGAAAGATGTCGTGAGCACAGCGTGCCGTGATATATTTTGCGGTGGCTTCCATGAAATTGAAAGAGCTTTTGGAAAGGTTCTTCTTGCCCTGGGGAGGGGAAGGAAGAAGGCAGCAAGCCACATGCTGAGACAGCCTTCTAATATTTAACATCCTGGGTGGTTTAATCCATTTGGAACGTTCAAATCCTGCCATGTATTGAATTGCCCATCAGTCCCCAAATTTCAGGTGATGCTCCAGGCATCTGAGAGAAAGGGCCTCTTAGCCTTTCTCTGCAATCAGAGCACTGAAAAAGGAGACTCAGCAGAGCAAATGGCATCCTGTGGAGGCACCCATCAGATGAAGTAAACTTTTATTTTCCTTCCAGGCTGTAGCTATTTCATTCCCACTGTGTGTTCCCTCTCTGCCTATTGGGCTGACACTTAACAGTGGTGGCCCTTTGCAGAGCCATCTCTTAGGCAACGGCAGGAAAGACAACAAAACATGTAACCCTCGGAGTGGTAGCTTTTTAATAATCATTTCAATGGCTGTACAGAGTTCATGAAGCAAAAAACGGGATAACATTTGTGTAGTCACAGCTCCACCGCGCTGGAGCCCTTGATGTAAAGGTAGCTGCTTGCATAGAACTGCTTATGGAGAATAAAGCAGAGCTGAGCACTAGAAATGAGTGTTAAAGGTCTGGGATGACATTAAATGTTTAGGGGATTATACGAAATTCTTCAGTAATGCTACAAAACAGGAAAAATGCTTGTGAAAAACAAATTACAGTGAGGTGAAGTCCCGCAGGTACTGACAGGCCTTCCCCAGACGATCGACTCGTTGACTGAGATAGTTCCTATGTTTAGCGGCTTCCCCGTCCTCCTCAAGGAGAACGTTTAACTTGTCTTTATCTTGCAAAAGATGCAGCATTGCGGTCTGAATGTTTTCTCCGAAGTCGTGAAGGATAGAAGACAGGATGATCAGGGGTATCTGATTGGAGAGGCGTTTACTTGCTGCCTGCGGGATGGGAGAGGAAAACAAAAAGGCAAAATTCTAGTTTCCCAAAAAGAAAAAGGAAGGTGTTATGGGTAATCTGGTAAAAAGTGATACCAAGGTTTCAAAAAGTTGAGTTGAGTTACTGTTCAAGAAGCGAGTGCTACTATGAACTAAAAAATGTTTGCAACTAAAGATCTAAAAATTAAGTTACTGGAATGTCAGCTCATGTTTTTCCCCCCTCAGCAAACCGAAGCCAAGGCAGACTGTTCCCTGCTTATCTCTCTCAGCTGTCATTGACAGGAGTTACAGGAGAACATATCTGACAAACAGAACTTGTGAACCATTTCTGTTGTCAAACCTGTCTTTGCTAAACGCGACCAAGATGTTACCGTGCGGGAAATCACAGAGTGATTTTTCCCAAAGCTGGTAAATTCCTGTATTCAGATGGTATTACTGGTGTGGTTGCCCTTTTAAGTGTAAGACAGCTTTGGAGTAAGATTTAGCCTTAGGGGGAAATGTCTCCAGCAGATTGTGTCTGCATTACATCTAGTGATATCTCCATGAGATAATTTCCTGCCTAACCTGACCAACTGCCCGGTCGAGTTACTGGTGCAAACTGAAACAGATCGACCCAGAAGAGCTTGTGGGGCCCATTCTCCAGAGAGATCTGCAGGGGTTTGGGGCTCAGCTGGTCCTCCTGGGCAACAGGAATGAAAAGTAAAACCTCTCCCACGTGGGAGAGCTGCTTCTAGCCCTCCTGGTGCCAGGTGAGCACTTATGCTTGAGTGACTGGCTGCAGCTGAGAGGTGCTGTCTTCCTTTCTTTTAGGAATACCTGGCTTGAAAATGGCAGTGGGGGGATCAGGTAGAGGCACATTTCATTTGTAGGTCCTATAATCAGCCCTTTTCCTGAGAAGTCTAAAGGTGTTTCTGGCTTTTAGATATCTCTGGAGCTCAATGTCTAAAAACCTTTTGTGTATGATGATGAGGTCTTAAATATGGATGTTCTTCTGGAGCCAAACCATACCCAGAATTTTGACAGTCCTGTCATAGGTGACACGGTTTCATGCATGCCATTTTCAAAGGCCATGGATGCTTAGGAGCTTCCATCTCATTCAAACTGTATAAGTCCCATGGAGGTATGGTGCACTGGTATGTTTTTTTCTGTGGAAAATGGCTCTTAGGGCATTTAAAAAAGAATGTTTAACTAGCATGCAAGTCATACATATTACAACAGTGGGTATAATGAGGTGGGATGGAAGAGCTTATGCAGTTCTGCCTTTGTCTCTTGTTCTCTGAAAGCCACTGGTTTTCTGTCCATCAGCCTGAGCAGCCTGGACATTAAATTACAGGAACTTGTCAAAACCTTGCTGTTAGAATTCAAGGTGAGCTGCTACTTACTTTACTGCATTATTAATATTGAACCTGTTGCTTTCTGAGGGAGGTTTATGGCAAAGCAAATCCTGATACTGCATGTTCTCTTTTCTGTCTCTAACACGATCCTTTGTTAAAAATTCCCATTTGTCTTCAGAGACTTAACTTCTAGGGAGCAACCTGAAGTACAGCAGGTCAGCTGATCCATTGTAACTCAATGTTTTATTATCTCTCCGCTTGCCGCGTTAGTTTAGGATCTGAATGCGAGCCATGGACACCACGTTCTGCTGGCTGCAGGAATATGCAGAGTGGCCTGAGCTCTCAGATGCTGTGCCAAACGCCAAAGTGCTGTATATAATGTTATTAAACTTGTGAAAACCAGTGTTGTTTGAAAACCGTGAGATGAACTTGCAGGGGAGAGAGCAGTCCTAGGACTGTCGCTTCCTTTGTGGAGGGGGGAGCTGGCCATCACTCAGTAACTTTTAATTACAGGGCCAAGGGCTCTTCCTCCTGCTGGTGAGTGACTGTCTTTTCCTCCCCCCAGTGTTCCCATAGGAAAGCCAGCAAGAGGGCACTGTGCTGGTGTGGGGCTGTGTAGGGGGCAGGGACTCACTCCCTGAGGAGGAGGCGGAGGAGGAGGCTGCTGCCGGTGTGTTCCCCAGGCGAGGGGCAGCTGCAGCAGGGAGCCAGGCCAAGCTGGGAGGTAGCTAACAAGTGGTTTAGGAGGCAGCTGTCACTTCTAACAGCCTGCAGGCTTTCCTGATCACCATATCCTGCACACTGCTCCTCCCCAGCCACGGTGCTGGTACAGCCCCACAGACCAGCTTTGTCCTGACATTTTCAGCACTGGTCAGAAGCTCCTTTTAATTTGTACAGAAGCTGAGTGTGTACCTGAACAAGACACTTATATACCCTCTGGCTACTATTCCCTGCATAGCAGTAGTGTTGTATGAAAGACTATATTGACTGCAGGGAGTTCTGGATGAGGGGTATATGCTTTAGCATTCAGGGGGCAGCAAAGCTGTCTGTAAACTCACAGAGAAGTAGGCCTTTGTGTGAGAAACCATTTCCTGGACAAAGGGGGGCTCTTCTTTTGGAGCTTGAAATGGTTGTGGCACATTGGCCCGAACAGCATTAAAATCACGAAGGTAAAGCTCGTCCTGGCAGTACACAATTCTCTCCATTTTAAACTGAGTCCGGATATGTCTTTCAGCCTCTGCCGCTTGTTTCTCTTTAATGTCTTCAATTCTCATCTGGAAAAGAAAGGAAGAAGTTCTAAGACATTTGCTTCCTTTGGAGAGGTGCCAGTGCTCAGCAGTGTCCCAAGGCAGGCACAATGTTCAACAGCCCTTACTGCAGCACTGTCTGATCCCAGACTGGCTCTTGGGAACATGGAGTAATTCCTTAGGTTCTGGTTCCTCTGTTGTGAAAGAGCAGGAAAATATGGCAGTTTTATCCTTTCCTTAAACACGAATGGGATCAATCAAAACTGGTGCTTGAAACCCGAAGGCAAACACAAGGTTGACAGGAACAAGCAGCAGTGACCAGCCACGGGTTCAGCCTGTCCTTGGTTTCTGCATGAGCTTCGTTTGCATCTCCCTCTTGCAGTAAGCAGTGACAGCAGGCACTGCTGGGAATTCATTGCCCCTCCTGCCCTTCTCAAACACTGCAGTCTCCCATCTGTTGTCAGCAAACCAACCCTGCCTGACCCCTCGCTGTCTGATGCTTCCATTGCAGCCATCTGATGCTTTCTGCCCTTTTTGATACATCCACCTGAAAGTCTGTGGGGACGTCAAAGTTCCCTCAAATTCCCCTGAAACGCTCTCCTAGCATCCCTCAGAAAGCATCCCATCTTTCTTCTCGTGCCCAGTGTCTAACAGAACTTCTTTCCTCTCGCCATGTTCTTGAACACCTCTGTGTTTGGATGAAATAGCTTGTTTGTTTGCTGTTTGGTAGGCCTGGAGCTCAGCAGGGTTTGATCATGCAAGTCAAATGGCAAACAAACCACCTATTTCACTCACATTTGCCTTCGAGTTTCCTTTCTCAGCAGTACCCTGTGGGTGGACCCTGCCTCCTGGATGCCAGCGTTGCTTCTCATCTCTTCCTCAAGGGTCTTTCTGAGAAAAGGCCTTCAAGGACATCCATATCATTTAACTCCACCCCAAAACATGCTACTGCCAAAACTGTGAACAGTCATCTGCTAATTTTTTTTCATAGTTGAATGATTTTTGGCCTGTCTGTTCCTGCTCCCTCTTATCAAAGATGGCATTCCTGCACTGGCTAACACCTTGGCTCATTTTAGGAGAGGGAAGAGCACTGTTTAGGACTCTTAGGCTGCACCCATGCTTACAGATCATTGCAGGACTTAAATCTGACATGAGTTATAAACTCTTCAAGGCAGCCATACCAGGTTTTCTTTGCACTGTGTTGTAAGCATCAAGAACGTGGCCAGAACGAATGGAGAATATATGTGTATATATATATACATAAGATATTGTCAAAGTTGTGCAAAATGAACTTTCATTATTGCCATTATAAACATTCTATCATTTTCAATTTCTTCCTTATTTTCCTGCAAGAAATACCACACTTGCATAAGGGTAATGCAGTGAGATGTACCATAAGCGTGGCTGTCTTCACAAATTTCTTATCTCAGGTTATAGGTAGTGTCTCACCTTAGCAGCTCTGCTTAGATTGTGAAAAGTAGCGAAATTCCTTTTAACAATGTCCATAAATTTCTCTTCAACCAGTTCTAAGGGAAGAAGAGACAGACAAAATAAAGTCAGGTAAGTAGGTGAGGTTTTTAAGCCATTGTTAATATGAGACTTGAGAAACCACTGATTTCCTGTGTTCATCCAGCAATAGCTGAGCAGCTGTAGGTGCACTGTGCTTTATGAACAAGGAGGAATTCAGATTTCCAGTTCCAAGACTATGAGCAATAAAACCCCCCTGTAACCACTCCCGAGGGAGATATTTCTTTGATAGAGTAATTTCTGTGTTTAAAGCTGTATCTACCAAGTGTAGCATCACTTGGCCATGTCAGCCCATCTGTATCTCACCCTGAGTGTCCTCTCCAGCTCTAGGAGCTGGAATGCAGAGCACAGAGCAGTGAGTCTGGCATGAGGTTGCTGCCCTCTAAGGCAGCACAGGAGAGACAGAATCACAGCATCATTTTAACTTTGGGTGCCTTTTACTGGATGAGCCACGTACCCTTTCCCCCAGCCCCAGCAGTCACTGTGTAATACATAAACTGTCAAAGAACTGTCAAAGAAGCTGCATTCCCAGTTCACGTTTGTGTATTCCACTCCCTGGGTTTGGGAATTCCAAGCTGCTTGGCTGTCACCAGGTACTTCTACTATCCTGTTTTCTTACTGTGTTATTTATCAAAGTTACTTTCTAACTGCCTTCCAAGAGCCACTGGGAAAAATATTAACAAATGGTGGAGAGAATGAAGGCTCTAGAGAAGAACCAAGGCCCCAGACTGAATCAGATTTGCTTCCCTGCTCTGCACTATCCTGGCTGGAGCTCTTGCTCCAGCAGAGAGAGCATTATCATCAGTTTATCCTGGAAAAAAAAAACCCAATTGTGAGGCACCCCAGTGTGTCCCACCCAAGAGCCTCCCGTGGGCTGTGAGACGTACGGATCACGTTGTTCAGGATCTCCATGGCCGGCTCCTCCAGTTCCAGGATTTGCTCCCTTACGATGTCCTCAAATGTCCTGTAGTTGGTAAAGCCTGGGAACTCCCTCCCACGGTACTGGTCTTCGTATTTGTCTGCCTTACTGGGTACACTTTTCTTAGCTGTAATAGTAAAATAAGGTTGCTTTACTCCCAGATCACTCAGTCTATACATTCCACATTTAAAAAGGAAGTCTAATTTTCCTCTTGAGTTGTTCTTGAGAAGAGCAAGTGCTGAGATGATATTTCAAGCAATGCTATTACTGCAGAACAGAGGTAACACATTGTTGCTCAGTGAATGAGCCATCTCCCTTCCAAGCTTAAAAAAAACCCCCAGAACAAAACAATCCCCCAAGCTCACTAAATCCCTATTCCAGGGAATCTACTGCTGGCTAGCTATTTTTGTTTGAAACAGTCAACATTTAAAGCAGTCAATATTTCTTTGTTGACATTATACACATTTGCCCTCTTAAATGAGTTATATCCCTTTGAATTGATTTACACATTTTTTGAAAGGCTTTGATATTGCCCAGTTTTGGGGTCAGATTTGTGAATCATGGATCAAGTGCACGTGTGGAAGCAGAAGTCAAGCCATGAGTGCATTCAGTCCTGACATTCAGATATATGAATCTGTGGTTGGATAATGAAAAAACCCAAACAAGAAAACTCAAAACCCAACCCAACAACAACAAAGTTTAAGGTTTGAAGTATCCAAAGTATTTGCTATTTTTAATACTTTAATTTGTCACAAGAAAGCTGAAGTTAAACAGAATCACCTGACACTCAATGATGTACCTTCAGAAATCTTAAGCAGTGAGTGATACCAGTGCTTCTCGTTGAGGAAGGTCTTGCTACAGCTGCCTCTAGTTTTCAAGCTACATAAGTGAACTTGCTCCATTGCAGATGGAAATACTTCCCCATGTCATATGCACCAATGATTTTGGGGCAGCACGTTGTGAGCAAGAGCTGTGCTGTTGTAAGTGCTGTTGGGTGCTGCTGCCTCACCTATTGCCAAGCTGGACATCAAGGGGGATAACCTGGAAGTGCCCAGAGGGTTTCCCACGGTGGTTCTGCTGCTGTGTGGTGCCTTGTGTAGCTTGTGTGGGCGCCTGTTGTCCTCTGAAAAGGCTGCATCCTTCTGCTTCCTGCTGTCTTTACATCTATTCCTTCATGACTTCATTGTCTTATTGTTTTATTCCTCTCCCTAAAACCATGTTGCTTGACTTGGTACTTCAAGGATGTACTACTCCTACTTGCATGGGACATTGATATGCACCCGTGTCTGTCTGTCTGTCTCCACATCTATGCATATATATACACATAGATTTTTCTTTGGCTGATGACACCTTTGTAACCTATATGTACCTATCATTTGTTATCATTTTTAAATGATCATTTATCGTTTTAGTCACTAGTGATATCACTAGTGATACAGATGTGCATCAAAGAGTAAAAGAACTTGTTTCAAGAGCTACTGCTTGACTGGGTGTATCATCTCCAAGAGCAAATGATGGGGTTTCAGAGATGTGAAAAAAGTGCTGCAAATGATGTTGAATGTACAGCAGAGTTCAGTCTGTGTGTATCACCCTACAGTAAAACCCCCCAGTCAAGAACTGACTTCAGTTAAGCAATTAACAAGGTCCAACATTCTTGGCAAGGCTGTGGCTATTTCAGACCCAGAATTGCTTTTTCCACACCTTAAACCGGAGCTAAAGTGGAATAAAAAAAGACCCAGATTCTAAAACATTCACAGTAATAATAATAATAACAATAACAAAAACAGTAAAATAATAGTAGTAATAATAATAATAGTAATAAGGTGGTGGTGGTGGTGGTGTTATTTAAAGGAGTGGTTCAGAGAATCAGCAGCAAATTCTGGGTCTTGATTTTATTGCTCTACTGGGAGAAGAGAGACATCCACTGATCTCTCTGTAATGACAGCATTTAACACAAACCATGTCTTTGTTCCCAAAGCATAACTTGCCCAACACTACAAAAGAGGGATGCTCGTAGCTTCTTGTTCTTCACTTTCTTGAAAACAACCTACTGATGTGTCATGGTTTTGCTTTGTGCTGCTACAAGGTTAAAAATTGTTCCTTTTTTCCCTTGCCTGGTTTTGGGGGAGGG
>JAWWES010000001.1:112080482-112097138 GCA_035583135.1 Lophotriccus pileatus
TTAGGGGGAGGAGTTTTGGGTCTCCCCTGTGGTTTGGTCTCAACAAAACACTTGTGTCCCACTCAAACGGAGACATGATGACGCTGTGTCTAGATTTAAAAGCAAGGGAGTGGACTCTGAGGTCAGCTGCCAGCGGTGGTTTCTGTGCTTACCCTTCTCAGCACACTCCAACAGAATTACTCCCCACGTTTGGAACTCTCGGCGGATTTTCGTGAACAGTCTGATTTCGTTCCCAAACAGCCGCTCCTCCCCTCGCATTGTCTGGGAGATGTCTTGGTTAAAGCGTTTGATCAACTGTAATGAATTAAAGAACAGGCAGGCAAGGTAGCAAACTTTAATTTTCCTCAGACTAATTGGTGTATGTTAAGTGAGTTAAAGCAGGGACACGGTTCATAGAAAACATCCTTTCCTTACATCTTTTGTGCTCTCAGCTCCTGGGTTTTTTAGCTTTGGATTCTTATTTTTTTTAAAACCATCACAGATAGAGAACAAACTTAATGTTCTTCTCCCCCCTCCCCATAGACTTTCAGAACCATTTGCTAAATTCTAATTGACCAGACCGGTATGAAGTCTTTGAAGACTGATAAGCCTTCACAAGCACCTCTGCTGCCCACCAAAGGCTTACTGTGAGGGGTTAACTCCCCAAGATGAGGCAATTTAGATGGACTGGCAAACCCTATTTTGATACCAGGAATACACTTGAACTTACAAGTGCTGTAACCAATGAAAACCCTTCAAAGTGTTGAGCAGGCAGGAGGGCAAGTTTTCCCTCTCTGAGGTGCTCGATTTTCACCAGTCAACTGAGTTGTTTCATTTTCTTGTCACATAATCACAGGGAAAAAACATTGCTAGAATGGGCCACGAGCTCCTCTGGTCCATTCTTTTTGCAGGTATGGTGTATTCCTGACAGAGGTTTGTCTGTGTTACTCTCAAAGCGTTTCAGTGACGGATTCCACAAACTTCCTGGTGGTCCATGCTGATGTTCTGATACCTTTTCCTACCTCCTTGCTCTGCTCCCTGACCAAACTAATACTGATACTTACATCTGTGAGGAAAATCAGCTTCTCAGGCTCTCTTTTGGGTGCGCTTCTATTGTACTTTTGTAGATCCTGTAACGTTTTATGGAGCATCTCACGTATTTGGCTCTCCAGTGTTGGCAAAGTTTTCTGGGGGGTAGATATTAAAGAAGGGCATTGACATAGGTTGAACATGTCTGGCTTATTTTCTGCAAGTTTACATAAAGAAATATTTCTTTTTTCTCCTTCCAGACCTCATTTAGAGGTTCCCTATATTTTAACATCTTCCCTTAGTGGAATAAAATATATTACTTACAGATAAATATATATAAAATAAAACCACCAACGTACTTGCAGGAGTATAGTAATACAGTAGAACAGTTACATCTTACTAGAGATTTTGAAGATATTTTCAGTTAAATAGAAATGACTGTGTTTCAGTAGGCAGTAACTTGTCACCCAGGTGATCAACACTCCTTGTGAACAGAAGGAAATACCCTGGCTGCCATCGAAAAGACAGGAGTTACGAGTCACAAGGAGATGAAATGATCTGCAGTTTAAAGGCAAATCTGAGGGCAGAGCATGGTGTTTTTTTATTTTTTTCATCTCTGGCTCTCAGTTCAGTTTGTTCTCAGACTGCCAGGTTGAAGGATCATTAAGCACTATCTGTGCACACAAAATCCAGCTGCATCCTTTGCATCCCAAGGCTGAAGGGTTGAACTCATTTTTAGGCAGTAACTGACACAAACAGCTTAGTGTGGCACCTCTGTTACTTACAATGATGTGCTGCACAAGTTCGTTTGTGAGCTTCACCGACAGATGAGGGATAGTAGCCTTTCCTTCTTCCATAAGAACACTGCAAAAAAGGAGGAAAAGGTGGTTTTGGGTAACCAGCACATGCAGGACAAGGAGGCAGCACTGAGGCTCTGCTCTACTTTCACTAGTTCTATTAAACAACTTGAGCAAAGAAAGAACCCTCTGGGGAGTGCTGGTACAGATGTGGCAGCAGCTCAGGACTCTCGGGGCACTTTTATTCAAGAATTGTTTGACAGCTCCTGGCTAAGCAAAGGGAAACAGAGAAGAATCTGAAAATAGCAAATCCTCACAGCAGATGGACGTGCTGCTGTATCATTTCTGCATGTGTGAAGTTCACTGATTCATCTGGCCATCCTCTGTCTTATGATTGATTTGCTGCTGACTCATCTTCTGGGCAAACTGTGCCCTCAGTTTGCCTTTCCCCTGCTGTGTTTCACCATGTTTTCCAGTGAAAAGAAACACTTCAGTGCTTGACTTGAAGTGCTCAGATGCTTGACTCGAATTCTTTGGGGCTATTCTGAACTTCTAAAGCTCACTGCACTTCTCCCATGTATTTTGTATCTAGAAAATATTTTCAAAAGTTTACTTGCCATGTAAAAATTCCTCTGGGTTGCTGAAACACAGCACTACGTGGGCAATCAGAAATATAATATATAATAATAATTAATACCTGTTTGCAACCCTGAGTTAAATCTCAGCAAATCAACGGGAAGCTTTGAAGTGATTTTAACACATTTTTAAGTGGATCTTTTCTGTGAGAGGTACCTGAAATATCTGTGACTCGCAAAGAAGTTCCTCTCCTGCTGGATGGCAGAGGCCAGGGTCACTTTGTTGTGGATGTCCCGCTGCCCACGACACTTCACGATCATGTAACCCTTTTTGAGGGGGATTACCATGTTTTGCATTATTCTAATGATAGACTCCTCAGTTCCTCTGTCCACCAGGTCGGGCTTGGTGAGGATCCCTGTGAAGTTACCCAGAGTTAGTCGAGCGCAGAAGTTACAGGTGGCAGAGGTGCAGCAGAAACCTCCCCCCCACCAAGCAGGAACACTCTGTACCACGGTTAATAAAGGAATTTCTGTCTGTTTTCTCTCCCCTAGAAAGCTCTCAGCCCCTGGGATTTGCCCTGTAAAACTTGCTCTACAGTTGGCCTCTCACCAGGCCTTTTGCCTTGCAAACCTTTTTTTTTTTAACAGGCAGCAGCAAAGCTTTCCTGCCACTGGGATTTGTAATTTCCAATTATTCACAACATGAATGCCAGCAAGACACAAAACCAAGGTTTTTTTTTTTTTTTCTTATTCTTAGAGCTACTTAAGTTTTGTAAAGAGTTTATTTAGGTTGTTTTCTTTTTTTTTTTTTTTTCCCCTCTTCTTCTAGTAGCTAATGGCACAGATCTGGTATGGAACACAGAACATCAGTACTCATGAAAAAAAAACAAACTTGTAGCTTAAAAGCTGTCTCACCTAGTGTCCTTTCTCCACTGGGATCCACCTCCTGGGCCATTTTCAAGGCTTCTGTTGTTGCAATATCCACATTACATGGCACCACTACCAAATTGATTGTCTCTTTGCAACCAATAATCTTTTTAAGGAGGATTTTGATCTGCAATGCAACACAGCAGTAAGGAGGTTCAGTGAAATCAGATGCTTGCATGTAGGATGTGACCATTTCTAGCAATATGAGCCACTGTCTGATGACATTAAATGCCACCTATGCTGAGGATGGGATTACATGCTAAAGGATGGCATGGAAACAGGGCAGCAGAAGAATGCAGCCTCTTTTCCCGTGCAAACATCCTTATCCTTATCCAAATATCTGGAATGAATGAGACCAAACTGTTGTCATTCTGTCTTGACAGCTGTGTAGAGTTCTACCTCCATGCAAGTAATCATTAATTATGGAAGTATTAAAGATATTTGATAAATAGCCACATGTAAGAAAAACAGGTTCTGATGTTACACTCATGGAAAGAAGGCAAGCTAGATTATATTGATAAATCTCAAATTTGTACCTCTGAAAGGAGAGCAAATATCTGGCTTTTATTTTCAGTGGAGTGTTTGTGAGGAAATTAAAAAAAAAAGTCAAAAACCAAGTAGCGCATCATACCTAGTTGGCATTGTTTGTATGTTTCAATGCCCAACTAAATGAGTTTCTCATAATTTGTGTTGTTTTTCAACAGCTCTATTGTGCTTATTCTGAAGTAAATTCACTCTTTTTTTTCCCCCTGGGTTTTGCTAAAAATGCCTCTCTTTTCTGCTTCCCATCCATCCCAGTTTCTGACATTCTACAATGCTACAGACTCAGTCTTTGAAGTGTGCAGACAGCTGGGGATGATGGAAATGTTTGGATCATGTCACATCTGCTGCTTTCTTCTGAATACAATAGAAAGATTGCTGTCTATCTGAAACTAAATTACTCTCCTCCCAGAAAGTAAAGCCTGGACAACCCAATGTTGTCTCATTTTTATTTGGTATATCTAGTTTAGTTTGGGCTCCTCTTATTCCAAGCTCCTATTTAAAGGCATTTTAGGAGGAACAGTACACCCAGTTACTGCACATCACCCTCACAGTGGGCCTTGTCCAACCAGTTTTATTTGCATTCCCCAGCATTTCTTCTAAAAGCAGGCAGAGGAAGAGCAGAGATCCCCTCCACTTCAACACTTATTCTGTTTACTTCCAAAAAGGTCTGCTGGGATCCCTCAAAGGATGACAAAACTCAGGATGGGTCTGATTCTGATGTGCTCTGCAAGTAAGGGATGAACTCAGACCTGTTCTCCTCTGCCAAATACATTCACAGGGCTGGTAAGAGACCAGTTTTTCTGGGGTGTATTTGTCTTGCAGATCTAGCTGAGGGACATGGGCCTGCAGTGTGTTCAGTGATGTACCAGGTATGAGGGGGGTTACAGAGGTGTCCCCATGCACAGACTGGCACATGAGACTGAGTTTTACCTGTTCCCCGATGTCTTTTGGCTGGTCCCCCACGGCCACTCTGGCGATTCCAGGAAGATCAATTAGTGTCAGATCTGGGACATCTGGGGACCAAACCTCTAGGGAAATTAGTTCTCCACTAATGGCACCTCCAGGACCAGCCACGATATCCTGGGCTGCAAGGAGAAAAGAGCAAGGCAATGAATACAGGCTTCAAACAGGCATCAAACCAAAGCTTAACACACCAACTCTGAAAAGTGCCTACTGCCACCTGAGCCTCTTTTAGGCTTGTCTTTTTCTCTCAGATCCAGACACACACACACAAATCCGCTCGTGCAAAGGTCTAAGGAAATTATTAGGCAGCACGTGTGAGGTCCTTTTGGGATATGAACTGCAATATTTTACAGAGCACGTATTTGTGAACTCTCATGTGTGGAGACAAAATGCATGTAAATAAATCACAGCAAAAGGGATCAGATAAAATATTGGTCAGCTGTAGAAATGCTTCCCCAACAACAAGACACTTTGTGGGCATTAATTAATGCTTGGATGCCTTGAAAGACAAATAGGTGTTGTTCTATATTCTTCATATTTTGATAGGGAGGTTGGGAGATCAAGTAAATTGTCCCAGATCCTACAAGGCAATAATGCTGGAACTGTGAGCAGCACAGAGAAGCAAAGAAAACCCACAGCCTTTCTCACGGGAGATTTTCATCTCTGTAATTACCTTAATTAATTCATAACAGTTGCCTTGCCAGTTTTGGAAAGATAACTTGAGAATATCCAAATAATATATTGAAGAGCTAATGAAAATTAAACAAAATAGGAAGAATAACAATGAGCAGAGCTGTGCTAGTGAAGGAAATAAGGACAATCCAACTTTCACATTTAGGGCAAGTGTTTACTGCCCTTTGGGTAAGAATAATGATTTCTTACTCAGCATGAAATGCCATAATAGTAAAGCTGTGCCATGGGAAGGACAATGACTGAGGCCATGGTCACAGTACCTGCCAGGATTTCTCCATGCTCTCCACTCTGCCTTCTTCCAATTTTCTCCAAAATTGTAAGATTTCCAGCCAGAGACACCTCGAGCAACCTCTGAGCTTCTGAACTGATGACAGGAACCATTTGGGGCTTTGCATGTTTACAATTTGACAGGCAACCTCCACAGACCAGGAAACCAGGAAGACACCATCCAGCTAAGGACGCAGCCTGAGCCTTTTATCATGGATAAAAGGATCATGGATCTTGCAAGTGGCATCCCTGCCCACGGTGCGGGGATTGGAACTACGTGATCTTTAAGGTCCCTTCCAACTCCAACCATTCCGTGATTCTGTGATCACCATGGATCATCCTGCTTCAGGGGAGACTGAGCAAGCCAAACCCACTCACCTTGTCTTATTGCCCTGTCCACCTCAGAGGGGTTCGGGAGGTCGAAGACGAGGTTGCGGTAACAGATCCTCCCTTGCCACGCCCGGCCCTCGGGTAACCTCTTCAGTTTCAGTTCCAGGGGACATCGAGTGACAATACCTGCAGGAGTTCCAAAGACAGAGGTAACTCAGGAGTTGCTGAGCATGATCCACAGCCTTGTACCACGTGACATTGCCAGAGAGGACTCATCCAACTTCCCACTCGGGGTAGGATTGTCCCTGGCACTACACGAAGTCAGCTGCGGCTCTTCCCACTCATGCCTGGTCTTGGAAACCCCCACAGATGGGAGATTTGCTCTTTGCTGGGTGATCTGTTTCAGTGCTGCACCTAAATCCTAGGAAAACTCTTCCTCAAGTCCAGCCTCAAAGATTTGAGGGTATTGTCAGCTCATACAGAACTTATGTGTGAGAATATACACACACACACGCAGAGCTGAAAAGTGAATCTTCTTGAGCTGCAAAGCCTTCCAACAACCTTCTCTGGCTTAAATGATGTTTTGTTTTTAAGTAAAGCTCTTTGTATGCTTTTTACAAAAATAAAAAAAAAAGAAAAGGTGTCTATAAGAAAATATTGTTAAAAAACCCTAAACCAACCCCAAAAGCAAATTTTTCCACATGAAACTGATACTCTTTTGCTGAGAAATGCATGGAGTCAGTTGATTCTACCTTTCAGACTGTCCACAGTTTGGGGCAACTATGCTGCACTATGTTCTTCTTACTCCTGGTCTCCTGCCCAGCCAGAACATGTGCCTTGTTGGGAGTTACCTTGTGGTGCCTCACTGGCACATCCACTTCTCAGTCACAGTTATCCACTTCTAGACCAAAAAAACAGGAAAAGGAAAAAAATTCCTTCCATCTCATCAAAGTGAAATTCAGGTGAAAACCCGAGAAGGTGAACTCTTACCATTGCCCCTGGGAAGAGGAACACCAGACAGGGCTTCCAGGACGGAACTTTTCCCGGAGCTCTGGTCTCCAATCACTGCGATCGCGGGCAAGGACAGGTCCTTCTCTATCCCCAGAGCTCTCAGGCTGTCGACGAGGTCAATGCAGGGCCTGATCCTTTCCTCATACTCTTTGTACAGGGTGTGTTCTGCAGCCTGATGGAGTTAAACTTAGGGTGAGTTTTCCCTAATTTTAAAATAAGTTGTTTCCACAACGATGGAAAAAAAAATCTAGACATCTTTTCCTGCTCGTCATTCTTTAGTCATAACTTATTTACTGGCATCAAGCTGTGCTTTATGTCACTGTGCATCCTTGCATCTCCATGTAATAAACAGGTGTCTACAAATATGAAAAAAAAATCAGTTGGCTCAATGATCATCCTTAGCAAAAACCACCAAATTTTGGAAGCTATTCTGAGAAGATAAAAAAAAGTAGGAGACCATACAACTAAGTGAGCTTTGTTCTTTTTTTTTTTTTAATAAGTGCCATTTTCTTCCACTCATCTACAGATGCACTGAAACATGTGTATGCAAATGAAAACTAGTAATCACAGAATTTAGCACAGAATAGCTTATTAAATCTCTGTTTCGGAGTTCGAAGACACAGTTTTTGCCCAGACACCATAAGTGTTCTGCTGTAGCATCCTCAACAGGTGGCTAAAAGCCTTTTAGATCATCATGGCTCTTCTCTCTTTGCCTCATTTTAGGCTTGGGTAAGGAATGAATATGAGTGGGTTGTGCTAAATGACTGATTATTGTCATTTTTTGTTTTTTGATAGATGTGCCAGACGTTAACACAGGCTCCTCATTTACAGGAAAACAAGTCAGATAATTTCCAGCCTTTTACAAAACTGGTCCATCTGCTGTTAAATATGCTCAAATAAAGTATATAAAGATCAGCTTTGGTCTTTTCTCCCTGTTCCAGTCTGACTGCTGCATTTAGAAATGCAATTTTGAGAACACCAATATGTTTCACGTGTTGGGCCAGGCACACTCAAACCTGATTTTTTGAAAAGAAAAAGTGAACTTTCTCTCCATCACTTTTATCCAAGAAAGCCAATTCTGGATGTGTCTGTCAAGCAGATTTTTTTCTTTCAAGATGAGGAAGACAGTATCCTTTACAACAGGCAGGCACTGAAATATTATTGGTACCCCCAGCCCACTGTCTTCACTATGATATTTAATAGCTAGCAAATTCTCAAAATCTTCACTGACTATGTCACAAATTTAAAAGCAATCTGCTTCCAGTGTCAAATATCTAAGAAGGTTATTATCAACCTTTCTTTGCATTTCTGTTGAAGGTAGAAGAGCCTCAAGTAAAATCTCTCTCAGCTTTCAGGATTTGTGTTCAATATTTGTTGTTAACAATGACACAGACACATGCCACACATCAAACTGGCTTCTAGACCTGCATTGTTTATACCTGCAGATTAATTTCAGGTACCTGTCTTCCTAGTTACACAAATGACTGCTTGGCTCTGACCCAAAAGTACTCCTTAGACCTAACAAGTGCAGATTGCCCAAAAAGAGACAAAGGAATTCATTTTGGGGGCGCAAAGAGAACCAACAGAGTAAGAATGGGGAGGATCTGTGTCCTCTTCTTGCCTTACCTTGTTCTGTTCTCCGTAATCCTCTTTCTCCAAGTCCTTCTTCTCATAGTTGGGCCTCATATGGAAAATGTTCTCTGACATCTGAACAGCTTCGTCTTCCGTCTCTGGTGGGAGAGGTATTGAAACACCTTCCAAAGTTTGATTGAAGAAAGGAAATGCAAACCCTTCTATCTTCGGGGCAGGTTTGGTTCTTTCAGAAGGTGATCTGAAGAGTCTGTTCCTTTTATCCATGGCCCTCCGATTTCTTTGGCTACCACGCAGGTTGTCCATAAAGTGATTCCCTAAATAGTGGTTACTGCCTGGTCCAGCTCGTAGGTGCAGCTTCTGAAATCAAACATGGGGCAGTGAGTGACTCCAGCTTGAAAGAATGAAATTGCCACAAAAAAACCAGTATTTACTTGAGGGGGTTGGAGGAAGTTACACCAGTTTTTTGCAAAAATATTTTGCTGAAAGATGTCTGGAGAAGCTCAGTCAGTACCTGGGCATGGCTGGAGAGAGTGTGACAATCCTTAACTTCCTGGGGTCAGGAGTGTAGGGCACAAAGAGGGTCTACATGGGTGAGCCACCAGCAGTGAGTGGGTGAGAGTGGGACACACCAAGCCACACTCTGCTGTGCAGCCAACTCACCTCTCTTGTGGTAGAAACACCTGCCACAGGCAAGTCTGACACCTGTTTTAGAAGCTCTGTAACTTGGTCCCCTCTTCTATATCTTAAAACCCTCTCCCCAAAAGCACATTTTGCTTGACACGGTGTTAGAGAAGGGAGACTTTTTGTTTTCTTGTTCAACTTTTCTTTATGTAAAAGTTTTGTCTTATTTTCTGTGGGTGGCTGAAGAAACTAGAGGCTTTTGATGTGACATTTTCTAGGGAAAGTGATTTCCAAAGAGAGAGATTTAAAGAAAAAAACCCCCATCTGTATTTTTTCAAAGCTTGATGTTCTTTGGCCTCCCTCTGCCAAAACCAGGATCTGTTTAACTCAAACACTTGGGGAAATGGGTTAGGAGAGAAACACATCTTTGCTTGCTATAACTTCCTGTTTTGTTAATTTCTTTGCTTGAATTAAGTTTACAGGTTTTCTAATTTAAGCAGAATAGGATGATCAGACACAATGTAAGTTATACCTTCAATGTGTAAAACAAGCTTAGACAAAACACCACATTCTGTAGCAGAGCAGTCAAGAGAAGATTCTGGGACAGGCGTGAAAAGTAGGATACAGTGATTATGTGGATAATTATGACTAGATTTATTGCTAATACAGTATCTAAATATTGCCAAAGCAGTACCTAAATAACACCTCTGTCACCTATTACTGTGGATTATAGTCAGGTCAGGGTTCCTCCTGCTGAGCCACAGCTTCAGCGAGACCCTCTTGCTTCCAAAACGTTGTCTTTGGCCTTGCAGAATTCACAACCACAAAGCATCTATGCAGCTCAAGGGAAGGAAGGAGGCAGGGGCAGCCCTGGGGAAGGGAAGTCTTTGGCAGACTGTCAGCATCATCACGTCATCCTGGTGTCCGGTTTCACGTGTGGATTCTGACTCATTTCAGAGAAGCACTTTAAAATTGCAGCTTTTTTTTGGGGTTTTTTTTTCCCCTTCCCTTTCTCTCCTCAGATGTTGTCAGGGCTCGGTACACAAAGAAATGACTATGCCCCTGTGGCACTGCCCTACTAACCTTTTCCAGGTCCACGGGGAGAATAGTTGGATAACCTCAGAAATCCACACCTCTTGCTTTACTCTGCTGCTGCCTGTGGGAACCTTTGTTAGGGTGTGTGTGCACCCTGTGGTCTTCACCCCCCCTAGGTGTGTGTAAGGGTGATTGCTGGGTCTTCTCAGGAATCCTCAGCCCTCCCCCATCCCTTCCACCTCTCTGAGGCTGTGAGATTTGCCCAGAGATAAGCACACCAGGTGGGCACTGCAGGATGTCTGGATGCTTGCATAATTAATTCATACCAGAGATAGGGGACCTGAGGTGTTTGTGATTGCCTTTGGTGCACATTGGCCACCAAAGGGTATAAAATGATGCTGGAGACTGAGCCAACAGGGCAAACTGACCTCCTGAGATTTCAAGGAGTTTCCAAGGCCGACTTTCACCCCTTCCCAGCCCCTTCTCCCCACCACCCCACTGCCTGTGCCTCCATCAGAGATGCCTGCAGGGTACCTCCACATAGGAGCTGGACACCACCAGCCCACCTGGATGATAAAAGAAGAAGAAGAAGAAAATACTAAAGCAAAAATATTGTGGTCCTGAGTGAGCCAGAGCTAAGATTAGTGTGTGTGTGTGTGAAAAGAACCACAAGGTGAAGCTGGAAGGCCCCTCGAAGCGCGGTTGTTCCTTGTGGCTGGAAGCAGTCACATGGGGGAGGGTGTGGTGTGTGAGTAACAGAAACACAGGTAAGAAACACCTGCCTGGCTGGAGAGCTCGGACCCAGGTTTGGCAAACAGTTTGTATACAGAAATGGAGTAATAAAGTTACAAGAGAGTTCTTCCTGAACAAAGTCCGTCCCGCTTGAATTCATTCACTGCAAGCGGTGCAGAGCGAGGGACCTGTTTTCTACACCTCCAGCCCCAATGCTTTTGGACAGGTGTGCAAATACCTAAGGTCCAGAGATAAAATCCTAAAGCATCCCCTGCCTCCTTCCTTTCCTTGAACTTTACTTTTAGATTTTTGCCTGCCTGTGTGTGGGAACCTCTCCTGGCACAGCACAGAGCGCTGTGTGCTGCACAGCCACACCTGCACGAAGAACCAACCTGCTGCTGGCTCTGAAGAGGAGCTGCCTTGTTTTTCTCTAAAGATCCTGGCTTTGCATCTCAAGGAGATACAAAAATCCCTTATCAATAAAACCCCTTTGAACCCTAAAGTGCAGGGCTGTGGTGCTGAACCCACACAGCTCTTTCATTTCTTCACCCTCTGTCCAGCCAGAGGAGCATATGGACTTCTGACTGACATACTTCAGGATATTTGGGTAAACCACACAGTCTCTGGGCTGTATGTTTGTTAATTCCAGCTGCCTTCTCAGAAAAAAAACAAGAAAAAGAAAAAAGAAGCTTATGATGCTGCACATGAACACTGCTGGCTAGATCATGTTGCTGAACACTGCCTCCCCCCCTCAGTACCTGCTTTAAAACATGTGTTCCGATTTAAATGCCATCTCTCAGTTGTCTCCTTTTAAAGAGGAAATAATACTAATGTTTTTCCTTTTTTTCCCCCACCCCAGAAAGCAACAAATCCTGCTCCTGACAACCTTGTTTAAACACACTTATTTTGGACTCTCATGGAGCCTTTTCACATTAAAAGGACTGAAAAATTGTGTTATTATTCTTAGAAGCATGAAAAAAGGAACTTACCCTCTTAAGTGTCCCGTAGCAAGGAGATGCAGTAACCTTTTTGAACTTCTTCGGGTGCTTTTTCATTTACAGGCTCCACCTACAGACAGTGACAAGAATCAGGAGAAACGAAACCAATTCTTACAGGAGAAATAGTTGCCTTCTGTGGAAAATGAACAGGCTTGCTTTTTCAAAACACGGAGTTGCCATGAGTCAGCACCTCTTGCTAACCCTGCACCAAGTCGTGTCTGGGGTGGAGACCTCACAGCCAGGAGTTCATAGAATCACACAATCTGGTTTGGGTTGGAAGGGACATAAAAGATCATCTAGTCCCAATCCCCCCTGCACGGGCAGGGACACCTTCCACCAGCCCAGGTTGCTCCAAGCCCCGTCCAACCTTACCTTGGACACTTCCAGGGATCCAGGGGCAGCCACAGCTTCTCTGGGCAACCTGGGCCAGGGCCTCACCACCCTCACAGGGAAGAATTTCTCCCTAATGTCCAACCTAAACCTTCTCTCTTCTCTTTCAATTTAAAGCCATTCCCCCTTGTCCTGTTACATGTCCTTGTAAAAAGTCTCTCTGAAGCCTCACAGAAGAGCACCCCCACCTCTGTACTGCTATTCAGCGGCTGATACCCAGGTGAAACTAAGCTTAACTAATGGTGAAGTTAGGCTTAGTGAATTGTAAATTACTAATTAATCACTGTCTTTCTAGCCTTAGGATATTTAGCACTAACAAAGGCAAATGCATTTATCAACAGCAGTTCTGAATCTGTTATAGCTGTCACCTGAATAAACCATTTTTGATGCTGTGAAACTGTCTCCATGAAAGTCCTTGGAGGGGCTCTGTCAGATAAATCCCAAGTCCATACTCTCATGGTGACAGTTTCACAATAGCTCAAGAAACAGTGATGCAATGTGTTGGTACTTCCCCTTCCAGTTCTCTGTATGCCAGCTTTCCTCCTGTTGCTTAGTGAACAGGGGAAATGTAACTCCTCACAACACAGCTCCTCCTCTCTTGGCTGTATTGTGTCATAGGGTGGCAGAGGCAAATGGCAGAGGAAAAAGGAGATATTGCCCTTGAGCAGCAACCCCCTTTTTCCTCCCCAAAAAAGTCAGCTCACTGAGTTAGCTCACTCACACCAGGGGTGAAACCTGCTGGTTCCAGAGGAGCCCAGGCAAGCTGCTGTGCCCCAATCCCACCAGTACTGCCCTTTGGGAATGCTGGTCCTGTGCCCTCCAGGGGACCCTTTCAGCCCTCTCATCCCTTCATGCAAAAAACAAGTGGGTGAGGGCCCCCTCCACAGGAGAGGGAGTATTTTCTCCACCTCACAGCGAGCCTTTCCAGCCCAGCCAGGGTGGCAAACTGTGCCACCACTCAGCTGGGCTGAGCCAGGACTGCCAGAGGCTGCAGGGCATGGCTGAGGTTGTTCAATGTGGGTGAGAGAAAGCAAGGTGACACTGAGTGTGGTTTGTCTGTGTTATGCACTGCTTCAGGGCAGCTGAGCTCTCAAGCTGTTTCTCAAATCCTTGTGCTGTTTTCTCAGTCACTTGGTCAGGATGTTCCCTCTTCTGGCTTTGCTTTCCTGTCTTTTTCTGACCTTTTTTTTTTTTTTCTTTAATAGGCTCTCAGCTGTTAAGCAACATCAGTGTGCTTTGTTCAGCCAGGGGCTTTCCAAGTTGGGTGGAGCATCAGCCCTTACTTCTCACTCCCCCTGGTTTTGACTGCTGCCTCGATTTGATCATCTGCTCTCAATTCCTGGCTGTTTTGGTGGGTTTCAAACTGCCTCACTCTAGTCCATGGGTCTGACCCCACAGCACTCCCACTGTTGTCTAGACCCAGCCCTTTTTCCTCTGTGACTCAGAGGGCTGATCCCTGTCTACAGGTGAGAGGTAGGATGTGACACAGAGCTGGTGCTTCACATCTCTAAGCTCTCCTGGCCTTCTCCACCACCCCTTGCCAGAAGTACCTTTTCCTGGCCTGGTTTTGTTCCTTGTAATCTGGAATTATCTCAGTTGCTTCACCCAGTGTCCTTGGTTTGCTGGTTCAGCATTCCCTTGTGCCTAATTTCAGCTGATACATTATCTCAAGTTTCTTTCTTCTGTTCCTTTCTCTCTCACTGCTGCAATTACTGGGACATGTTAAGCTTGATTTATCTGTTTGGGAGCCATTCATCATTCCCCCTCTTTGAGGCTATGAGGCCTGTCTCTATGATAAGACTCAGGAGCCTCACTTCTTACAACCATCACATACTTCCCCAAAATGAATCAGGGGGATGACAGGTCAGTCAATTGCTTCATGATTTTCCAAACCAAACATGCAAAATATGTGCAGCAAATACACAGTGCTGCAGTTAAGACAAAGCATAATAGGATTAATATCAAGAGAACAACACAGGATGAAGAGAACAACAGTGAAAATGTGCCCTGTGGCACTCAGTGACCCTCCCAAAAGAGTGTCCTTACCACTGATGTTCAGCATGGATAGCTGCACCCTTCTTCCCACTGCCATATTTTTCCCACTTGAACACAGAGTCTGACTCCGCTCATCTTCTGGAATGCAAAAGAAAAAATCCTTTAAATCCAAACTAGTCAAATAATTATTTTTTCTATGATTATTTGGTTTATTGTTTTCAAATCCCACCTATACTCCTGAGAACAAGCCTTCTTTACTGGTCTCCAATTCAGACTGACACTCTCTAAGCAGCATCCAGGACTGCATTCAGGAGGTCATTCCCAGATTTCTCTGAACTCTGGTTCATTAGTAAACAGATTAGAGCCTTCCATGCTTTGTCTTGTGACATACATAGAGCTTTCCAAAAAGTTATTTGAGCATTTAACTTGCATAATGCATCTCATCCTAGCAATGGAAGGGGACATTCTGGCATGTAGGGACCCATGAGACAGTTGAGTATCTCCAGTTGTGCACTCCATGAGTTGGAAGAATGATCACAAAGCTCATTTTCCCATTACCCCAGCAATCAGAATTGTAACTTTACTTAGCAGGCCCTTGCAGTGAGTTATTACTGAATGAGTGGCTCAGAAATTCCTGGTTTCAGATGATACATTATCCTAAATTTCTTTCTCGTATTATTTTTTTTTCTGTAGTTGCTGCAATTACTGAGACATGCTAAACATAATTTATGTATTTGGGAGCTGTACATCCATATAGTGACTGGATTGTGAATTTTCAGCAGTGTCTTTGTTACATGATCAGTTCTTCTATGGGGCTTTGTTTAATCACAAGATTATATTTCTCAAAAAAAGAAGAACTCTGGGCTTGCTCATTCACTTGCTGTGAAGGGTGAAATCAGGGTTTTCTTTTCTCTACATGCCAAGATTTTTGTTCTATTATTTTTTTCCTGAAACAGCAAAATAAAATTTTTACCCCCTTACGGGAAAATGTTTTAATGTAAGGCATTGAAAAAAGTTTTCATTTCAGTACAATGATTTATAGCAGCTTGTTTCACCAGCAATAGAGTCCTGCACATTAAGACAACACAATAAAGGATGTTTAAAACAATTAAGCAGAATTTCATTTGAATCTGAGAGTGTAGAGTATGTTTTGAGATGAATTTAATGAACAGAAAAATGAGACACGATGCAGAAGATGAATGACCAAGCATTTG
The DNA here is from genome assembly GCA_035583135.1 of Lophotriccus pileatus. Classification (NCBI taxonomy): domain Eukaryota; kingdom Metazoa; phylum Chordata; class Aves; order Passeriformes; family Tyrannidae; genus Lophotriccus; species Lophotriccus pileatus. The sequence continues at coordinate 112,096,175 of JAWWES010000001.1, forward strand.
TCAAAGCCATTTCAGATCATAATTTAAGAAGAAATATCAAAATATAATGCAAATGCACTAGTTGGTAGGATCATTATGTGACATAAACCATTACGAAAAATCCCGAATCATAAAATTATTCAGCTATATACCGGATGTTGTCCAGTCAATCCTTGTAAATCCAAGTGTTTCAGACAGTGTTGCCTCAGGCTTTATCCCGTTGAGTCTTGAAAGCCCTCAAGTATGGAGATTCCACAAACTCACTATGAAACTCATTCAAATAATTAACTAACGATTTATTTTTTTTCTTCTTCCTCATATCCAGTTGGATATACCCCCACCATATTTCAGTTTATGCCCCCTGTCTCTCACTCCCCCACTGTGCATCTCTGCAAAGAGCTCAGCACCATCCTCTCAGGCACAGAATCATTCCCTTCTCCAGTGTCCTGGCTGGGAGAGCATTAATTTTCTTCCTAGTAGTAAGTGCTGTGTTTTGGAGAATAATGTTGATAACACAGGGATGTTTTAGTTGTTGGTAAGTAGTGTTTACCCTAGGTCAAGGACATTTCAGTTTCTCATGCTCTGACACTGAGGAGATCTCACAAAAAGCCAGGAGAGAGCTCTTCATTAGCTCCGAGGCCTGTGTGAGATTTTAAACCAAACTGAACATCTCCTGGTTCCGCAGTTTTCTGTCACTCACACCCAGGTGGGTGCAGGATGGGAATGAGAATCACCAGGCCCTGCAACAACGCAGAAAGTGAGGAGAGAGTGGCCCAGAGGATGGAAGCTGATGGTCTTCTCTGACAAGAAGCTGTTACTGCCTGGAGGTGCTCTGCAGTTCAAACGCAAAGCTGCTTTTGTTGGATACAAAAAGCAATTTGTCCCTTATAGCAGGAAGAAGTGGGTGGTTGTCTCAGTTTGAGTGGGACACAAGTGTTTTGTTGAGACCAAACCACAGGGGAGACCCAAAACTCCTCCCCCTAAG
>JAWWES010000001.1:112118411-112138331 GCA_035583135.1 Lophotriccus pileatus
ACACTTCCAGGGATCCAGGGGCAGCCACAGCTTCTCTGGGCAACCTGTGCCAGGGCCTCTCCACCCTCACAGGGAAGAATTTCTTCCTAATACCTAATCTAAACCTATTCTCTTTCAATTTGAATCCATTCTCCAGATGAACCAGTTATTTTTAAATCTGTTGAACCCAATCCAGAAGGCAAGCAAGGGCTTTTTTCCTGGCAGTGGCCAGGGTCTGCCTGGTCCATTGGAGCCCCCTCCTCGTTCTTCTGCCCATTATCTTCTACCCTGGGATGACACAAGTCCCACCACGAGCACCAGTCCCCAGACCAAGCCCTTGGTTCATCTTTCCTTGTGAACAAGGTGTCATGCACCATTACCTGGAGGTTTCCTTCCTGGGGGGGTAGGTTGGTCACTCCTTGTCTGCATCATGCCACCAAAAAACCTGGCACCACTTGCACTTGGGATGTGGGGCAGCACATGAGATAAAGGTATTGCCCCTCAGGAGCCTCAAATCATGGGCTTGGTTTTCTGCTTTTAAAATTTCCATTTTCCAGCATGCTCTGGAGCTGAGCCCCAGTGGCACCAGTTAGTCCTTCAATGTTCTTATTGCACTGAGGGATCCAAAACTGGACACAGCACTCGAGGTGTGGCCTCACCTCGCTAATTTTCATTTAGAAAATTGCTCAAACTACACTGTGATTTAGTAGTTGCCCTTAAAATTTCTCAGAGTTGGTTTCCCTTAAGCTTTTTTCATTCCCTCTGCCTCTAAATGATGCACAGGAATTATGTTCAGTTCAGCAAACAGATGAATAAAATCCTGCAGGAGGGCACATGTAGGACCACAGCCAGATTTGGGCTTTTTCATTCCTCCTAGGATAGCCATGAAAGCTATAAATGTTTCCAGACCCTGGAGGAGAGGTGTTTCTTGTCCTTGCCTGCGAGTGGTATATTATAATACCCTATAAATTGCAGGTAAAACCTGAGGGAGTAATTGCTGCTGGTTATTTTCAAACATACTGGAGCTTGCAAATGAAAAGCAACATCCCATAAAACCTGGGGTATGAATAATTAAAGAGGCAGCATGGGACAAATAAACTTGAGGAATGAAAAGCACAGGACAAAAAGGGAAAGGTGTTATGAGAGGGCAAAAGAAACTTAAGGACACCACTAGTCTGGGTTACTTTTCCAAACACGCAATTATTCCTGTGGGAAGCCTTATCCTGCAAAATGGCACATCAGAAGATGATGCCTCTGCTAATAAATGATTGAAACTGTTGAAGAGTGCATTTCTAGCCCTTAAAGTAACAATAATCTGGCTTTAAACCCAAAATGCTATGGCTTGTGGTAGCCCAGTGAAAAAGTCCTCTATTTTTATTTAAGCAAGGGACATTAACTGGGACTTGGGATAATTTAATTTTGAAATAAATTTATTCTATGAGCATTGGTGGATCACAGACTTCATAGAGAAAAATTTTAAGCCCTTAGGAACTTGGTCACCACCTCAATACTGTGAAAAAAACCCCATCATTAGCAATCAGTGTCTATTGGAAAACTGATATTTTACCTGGTTTTACCCACAAAGAAATTGTTGCAGGTTAGTTCATTTTCGTTATTGCCTAAACCTCACTGACCCACACCCAGGCATTTCCTACAAAACCAGTCAACACCGTAAGTGTCCTGCTTGCCTGCCAAATCCCAGGGATCCAGTGGTCTCCAGCTGAGGGGATTTTAAATACCCAAGGACTTGAAATCTCTAAAGTGTTTTACTTCAGGTATCTCAGTTTGGTGTCTGCGAAAACCAACCACAAACGTTCTTTCTTTCTCTAGTAATTAATCATAGATGTGGAATGCAGAAGACTTCTGAAGTATCATTTCTGATCTTACCCTCTGTACCCATCCACTCTGTAATTGGAAAGCTCAGAGGAAAATCTTACAAAAAAACCTTACGAAATATTAATCTTCCCCCTCGATGCCTGTGAGGCCACAAGACCCTTTGGTGATAAACAGGACAGGGAACCTACTCAGGGAAACAAATGGCTCTTGCAGACACTAAATGGTACACAGTGTTAGTCTTATCATCACAAAAGCCAGTCAGCAGGGAAAGTTTATGGGCTAACACAGTAAAACTACAACAGAGCAAACTCCTGCTTGTCCTTTGAGCCCGTGTTCCTCCAGAGGTACTTTCTGCATCCACCCCACTTGACTAGCAAACGAGCAAAAGTGTCATTCCAGTCCTCGTAGATATTTAATTTACATGTTTTCTGCTCATCCGCAAATGGACTTTTAATCCTGCTAGGATGAGTTAAAAGAATTTAATGATTTAAAATGGAGGCTGGATCCGTAAGGCAGGAAAAGAACATTGTACCAAATCTTTGCTTGCAGAGGTCACAGGAACTTAAAGGCTACGAGAAAAGATACCACAACAGACCACCTACATAAAATGTGCAACTGAACTTAAACAATAAAATGTTTAAGTTAACTGATTTTACCTAAGACTTAGGGCAGATAAGAACATGGACAACAGGGGTGGCAATGTGGAAGATCAATTATTTAACTCAGCCATGCTTCCCCATGTGCCTGTGCCCATAGTTCAGGTGGAACCTCAGCATCCTGGTGCTGGTGGCATGAAAAGGAAGGTGGAAAAATAGGGATGTAAATGTGTATTGTAATACAATTACTGTTGGTTTTTGGTTTGGTTTTGTTTTTCTGGTATACCTTTAATTTCTTAAGGAACCCAGGAGCAAATACTTTGAACAAGGGGACAGCTTTTAGATACTCCTTCTGTGGATATATTAAAACCACCTTCCTCAAGATATGCAAAAATGGATCATATAACAAAGGGATAAAAGCAGGCACTGATTACTTTCAGCTGATAAGCTACAAAACCTGTAAAGCTTGTGAGTCTGGGACGTTGCTGGCCTGTTTAACAACACAAAGGTGGGGCATATTTGTGTGTTTTCCTTATGCTTTGCTAATCCAGAGAAATGCGTGGAAAATGTCAGTAATTGCACTTCACCCAGACAGAAGATGTTGACTGAGAAAGTTTTCTCAGAATTAGCAGCAAGAGCTTAATATATTATGGGCCTAAATCTAGTCCTCCTTAATACAGAGCAACCCAAACTTTTCAGAAGGCAAGGGTAGGGAAAAGGGCAAAATGAGAGGGGGGAAAAATCCTTCTATTAAATGCTGGGTGTTTTCATATGGCTTTGCACAGTCCTACAGGATCCATTCTGCCAGCACCAGGTGTCTCCACAGGGACCAGGCTGATGTCACCCTGGTGAGCTCAGGTCACCAGAACGTGATGCTGGGGATCTAAAAGAGCAAAAAAACCCACAATAAATCCACTTTTGAAGCCCAAGTGCACAGACATTGAGAAATCCAGATTTTCTCCTGTCTTCTAGAGAAGGGGAAGAGAGAAAAAAGTATCACCTTACCTGGGGTGGTGATATGAGCAGTCACAGTGGGTCAGTCCTTCAGAACAGTGTGGGGAAAGGGTGGGTATTGGTTAGTCAGGGGAGACTAAAAATACATCAGCAGTTAAAAATCAGTGTAAGACACCAGCCTAGAGTTTGCTCAAGATGCACAACAATAAAAAAAACAACCCTCATACAGTAAGAATACAGAAAGCTGAAGTTAATGTTTAACTTACAATTAAAAAACACTCAAAGGAGAAGTAAATAGTGTTCCTATTCATAGTACTTCAGAACAATTCTGGGTGCATGAAAAGAATGTATCTGAAGAATCAATACCTTGTTTACCCATAAAGAGCAGTTTTATCAAGCTAACAACTATAAAAATCCAATATGCTAATATTTATGTCTGGCAGCACAGATCCTTGTAGTCTTTAAAATAACCTGTATTTCTTGGGAAATGCTATGGAATTTTCTATACAAACCAATGATGAGTCCAGGTATAAGCAGATGGTACTTGTAAACCTCTAGAAGGAGAAAAAAACCCACAAAAACCCAACCATTTATTTTTAAAGAGTTTATTTTGGTGCAGAAAGGGAAGAATACTTAATGTTTACTGTTTAAGTGGCCATCAGAATCACGCATTGTCCTGAAAAATTTGATAGAGCACTTGAATTGTAAACCTTCACATGTTTGTCTACACTGCACTGTCATTACAAAAAAGCCACATTTTTGCAGTAACTTCTTTTGTGTTTCACACTGAAACTTAAAAGCAGTTTTGTCTGAACAGGGCAGCTTAAATTGGAGAAGATGAGCAAGAAGAGTGTGAGTGAACAGTTTTACAGTTTGGAATTCAATGAGCCTGAGGCATGAAAGGTGCTCTGACGAGGACTGCAATTTCAAGAGCAGCTCAAGCACAAGACTGAGAAGTTGTACAGCGGCCCTTTGAGCAGAGCTGTGTAACTGTAGAATTGCAGACTGCAAGGGACATGAAAGATAATCTACTTCCAAACCCCTGACCTTCCACTACCCCAGGTTGCTCAGAGCCCCATCCAGCCTGGCCTTGAACACTTCCAGGGATGAGGCATCCACAGTTTCTCTGTTCCAACACATAGAGAGGCTTCACTGAATATCAGGACAGTAAAAAGCAAAACCAGCCAGCTTTCTGAAGGAAAAGTATGGAACAGCTGGTGCTACTCTGTCTTCCTTGACCAATCCCCTAAATGTCCAATGTGCACAACACACTGTTCTACCTTTAAAAACCTCAGGGCTTAAAGACTACGGACTTTCGAAAGAGGCTTTTAGGTGGAGGGAAGGGGGGTATGACTAAACCATCAGAAGACCCTGAGCTGAGGACCTTTTAGGAAGGGTATTTTAAAAAGAAAACGAAAGTACTTTCATTAGAATTCAAACAAGAAACGGAGAACGCTGTGAAAGGGCTCAGAACTCGGTTTGAAAAACACACCGCGGGCTCCACCTGGCGGGACAAGGAGCACAGAGCAGGGGGTGGCTCCCTGCCTTGGGGACAGGGACATCGACTTGTGTCCCTTCCTCATCCACAGTGAAGCAGAGAATCCAAAATGCGACTTGAATCCCTTCCAAATGATCAGAAGCTTCATCTTCTCAACTTCATGCTTTCCGTGCCTGATTCTGTCCAGCGCTGAAATGATCTGATGAAGAGCTGAAGCAAGAACACTTATTTCCTGCTTATTTGGGAATAAGTAGGAAAAATCACTTTGTAATTAAACTTGCCTGCCTCCTCCCTGCAAGGCTCAGATGGGATCTAAAGCAGCCCTGCTCTCCCTTCAGAGCTAAAGCCCGAAGGTAGAACTGAAAGTCACAGGAAGAATTTGGGCAGGTAAAATTTATCAGCTTTGAAGTTCATCCTGGCAGGGTTTTAAAAAGACACACAGAATAGGTTGAAAGAATTAATCATTTATTTTAAGCAGCATAAAATTTGATCTTTTACACAGCGTTTGTCTGAAAATGGCAAGACCCGAAAGTACAAAGTATCAATTTTTTTTTTTGAAAATTGAGTAATGAGGCTTGACAGTAAGTGGGATAGACATCCTAACATCACCCAAAGACTGTACCACTTTTTTTTTTGACTTTTTGATCCCATGATTTCCTTTCAGTCAATGTTAAAAATATTATCTGATAAAAAAATCCCAAACAAACAAAAAAACAGGTGAAGAAATGCCTCTACAAGATGAAATAATTTCCTTAACGGTGAAATCCTTTCCACACTTCCCAAATAACTCTCAAATAACAACTGATGTAGTAATAAAGTTTGAAAAGATCTCAGCGTCACCATATAAAATTTTCAATTAAAAAAAAATGAACTGCCTGTTTCAGATTAAGTCCTGTTTGAACCCTCAACTTTGCACAGTTTATGCACGCACAGAATAGTGGCTATCACAGGAATTCTTTCCAGGACATGTTGCAGCAATCCATGCCTTCCTGCTGCCAAGAAATCATCAGGTGTACCACTGATGATTTTTGTAGGACCACTTCAGCATTCCCAAGTCCAATTTTTTCCCCCCCACAGAATTTTCCAAGCGACAGCTATGTTGCAAATGCAGCCAATGTTGCAAATGCAGCCATTTAAATGCTCACCTACATAAATCCCTCGCTGAGAACACAGGAATAAACATCCCCCTCGCAAGTTCGGCTGGGCTCTGTGAAAATTTCCTTCATCAAAGGGGGGGATGATGAGAGGATTGTTACTAATAATGTTTATTCCAGTGTTTTGCCTAAGTAAACATTGCTGTAAAATCAGAGCAGGTTGAGTTGCTCTGCTGGAAGCAGCAGAAGTGTCCCTGCCACCAAAATGAGCCGACAGACCATAATGCTCCAGGTAGTTGGTGTTCAGCAAAAAACACCAAGGCCTTCAAGGAAGAAGCTGTCACCTGCTTAAGGAATGGCACCAACTCCCACAGCTCCTTGTGGTCCTTCTCTCCACCCCTGCATTTCCTGAGGACAGAGAAGAAGAATTTACAAACAGGACCAGTGAGGAATACCGAGAGCATTCCCAAGTGGGAAGAGAAAGAGGTCTAGGAAGTGTAGTCAAAGGAGTTCTTTGCACACAGAAAAATTCAGGGAGTACTGGAAAAGATGAAGTTTTTGCTCCAGTTCTTCTCCTAATACTCCTGCAAGTATTTGCAACCTGGAGTTAATTTCTAAAGACTTAAAAGGTACTTTAAAACAGGTCTGTGAATGATAAAAAAAAACAACCTGCGTATTTTGTTAGAAGGATGAATTTTGGACATGGAGGTCTTCAGCTTTTAGGAATGTTTTTGAAGGGGGAGAGGGGTTGAGTGAGCCAGAAGACAATCAGAAAAAACAGATTTACAGCCAGAGAATTAGCAGTAGGACAGCAATTACCCTTTACTTTAAGTGATTATCATCAATTAAAAAAAAAGAGAGAGAACATTTATTAAGGGATACTTCCCTTTAAATGCTGAAAATTACCTTCTGTGTTTTACTTTTTGGCCAACTTGAAAGAAACCCTGCATGTGCCTTTGCAGTCTAATGTAAAATTCCCAGTTTTTCAAAGACTACCCGACCACAAATATCCACCCAAAGCAAACACAAAACATTCTTTTATTACCACTGTGCAGTCATTGATGTCAACATGTTTTATGATAACGTGTCTTGTTGCTTATGAACAGATATTGCCGGGGGTGAGACACAGCACCGTGTGCTTTGTTATACAGAGAGGGGAACATTCAGCAACTGGGCAGCGATTCCACTTAAAGATGATAGTGCCAGTTATTCATCTGTGAGTGGATAATTCCCAGTAGCACCAACAGGCACCTTAGAATGCTGGTTTTCAAAATATCCAGGCAAGTGAACCCTGGGGTTCACTGACTGATGTTACTCCCACAAGCAGCTTGTCAGCAACTGCTGTCCCTCTCCCATTTGGCTCTTCCAAGGAACCTCAGCTTGATCTGGAAGATCAAGTTATTAGGTATTATAAGGTAGAAGACAGTTATTTAACCTCTCCACGTTTCACACCTCCAGCCACCTTAGCTCACCACAAGTGCAGGTCACAGCAGTGGCTTTTGTGGGACAGATGCATCTCACGCGTGTGTTCGGCTGAAATCTACACCTCAGTTTCTGCTGGCATTCCTGAGGAGCTACAACCAGGATGCTGGATTACTCACAAGCCTGGATTAACATCTAATTGGGCCTCAGAAGCCAGAAAATCTAACTGGCTCAGAAGATTGCTCGTATCCCGTCACCAATCTGTCTTCACTTCTCTGAACAGCAGCAAGAACTACAGCAGCCAGAAAAGAACAATTTATCAATCACAGTCAAGTCTGACAGGAACTAATGCCTTGGTAAATTGTACAGCCCTTTCTTAAAAGGATCAATCTGTTATGCTCCTGCAAATTTTAATGAAGCAAAAGGTAGCTTACTTATTTCTTTCCATAATCTTTTACTTGCAGCTCCATAGGTCACTGTACCAGCACCCTTCATTACCCAGCTCATATTGCTACTTATATGTCTGTTTTAGATCAGGATATTACAACCAACCAACCCAGGTGATGGAAAGCCCTACAGAAATGAAAGCTTTCAGCAGCACAATCATTCTGGATTATCAGACACTTTAAGGACCCCTCTCTTTCTCTCTCTCTCTCTCTGAAAATCTGCTCTGTTAAGCAACTCTCCTAAGCCTTTTAATATTTAAAAGGACAAGGTTAGCGGGCAAGTGGCTCATCCTTGAGTGAAACCAGCCAATACATGAACAGGAACTGGGTAGGATGCTCATAGGTCGATTTTAGCTGTTAAATTTAACTGTTGTTGGGCACCCGATGTGTTGAACCAGAGATCCCAAACCCCACAGTCCTGTGATCACCTGCACAGCATCAGATGCTGGAAACTGGAATGCTGCACTGCCTTGATGTATTGTGTTTAAGTTGATCCAATAAACATATCCTAAATACAAACCCCTTTCAGTCTAAAAACAAAACAATCCCCTCTACCCCTTCTTTACAGAACCTGAACAAAAGGCTTATTACAACGTTTCACCTATTTTCTTCAGCATTTAAATTGAGGCAGAAAAGCCCATGACAGCATTTCAAAAACTTGTGAAGGCAGTGGGACAGAACCAACATATTCCCCTGCCTGAACTCAGGTTTAACTAGTTGAATTCAAATCACAGCCCTTCAAACCCCTCGTGATTGCACTGATAGCATCAATTACCTAAAAGGCTGCACCCAATGAAACACAGCTTTCTGACACTCTCATGGTTTGTGACACTACATCCACATCAGAAAAATGCTGGTTCAGCAAGAAATATTGATCCCTGTACAAGGAATGATGTGGAGTGCTGTGGCTTGGAGCATCCTGCCTTCCCCAATAAATACAGGGTATTTTCCAGCACCACTTTTACCCAACGCTCCAGCTTTTTTGTGCCCTCACTCCCTTTTTTTTTTTTTTTTAAGGGGCAGTTTAATCTTACATCTGAAGTTAGTAACAGGAACATAAAATACCTCCCAGCATATTTTTTTTTTCTTTAGAGATATCAGGGAAAGAGATCACTGGTGACACACACTTGGTAATACCATAGTCTGCCACTGTATTTCATCTTCCACACAAAAATGCTCAAGAGCATTATTCCTCTTAATGTGCTGCAGGCTAAAAATGAACCCTCAAGGGTTTCTATTGCTCTTCTTGTTGCCAGAGCAACAAAGCAATACTCACCTGAATATCTGCCAGTGTAAGTATCAATTTACAAGCTAAGATGAAGTTTGTGCTGCTAGCAGATGCCACTAACAGCATTTTTACTACAAGCCAAATGTTAGTGGCAAGGAGTGCCATGGAAGCTCTGGAATATATTAGTATTTCCTTTGTGCTGCTTGATTATTGCTCCCATAATTCAAGTGTTTGTATTAAAATAGCTTGACCAGTGACATTCAAAGTGAAAGGGTAAAACTGAAAGGCTTTTCTATGAAATCCAGTGCACTAAAAGGACTTTTGTTAACCAGCTCAGACAAAATCTCAGCTGGCACTAAAAACATACTCAGAACCTTTTCCCAATAAATTCCTTCCTAAAACTCTTTGTGGTAAGGAGACAGGAGGGGCTGGGCTGAGGGAAGCAGAGATGAAACCTTTTCAGAGCATACAAGTGTTATTTCTTTCTGAACTGGAAGAGGGTTTATTGTTTAACACTGCATCAATCCAAAATTCAGACTGTGTTTCTGTTTGAAACAAGAGACAGAAACATTCCTTCTATTGCCACACTGTAGAAGAAGAAGGAATAAAACTTGGAAATTATTTGTTATGTGTAAAGCCAAACCCAGGAGGACGATATGGAACTCAAAATTATAGTTATGAGATATTAAGAGATATGGAAAACAGAACAGTGGGAAAACAGCTAAGCTCTATGGCTTCTTATATTTCTTGTAGCTCACAATTTTTCTCCTCTTAAAAACCAGGAGGCAGAGGAAGAAGGAGACAAACTCAAAAATTCCCATTTGTTTCCAACTCCAAATTCCAAGAGAAATAATTTTCAGACGTTGGATCACCACATCAGTTATTTCACCCTGTTGAGCCAAGCAATCTGAGAGTGCAAGTATTAAAAGGGAAAGAACACCACAGACACTGCCAGTTATGATGTGAAACACACAAGTTAGTTAAAAATACCCCCACAGTGTTTTATTTTCACACACATGACGTGCACCTCTGTAAATGTACCATTCCTGAAAAAAAACCCCAGAAATCTTTCCTTATTCCATGCAGAGTCAGATGCAGAGGCAGTGTGAATCAGAGAGCTATATGAAGGGATTATAGGCAGAAAACTGTCTAGGCAAGGGATTGGGAAATTCAGAGTTAAGCTTCCTTTTCTTTTTTATTTTCTCTCCTTGTTTCCCACATGGATGTGCAAACTGCTCTGCTATCAGAATGCAAAGGAATAACTTTTTCCTTTTTTTCATATATATAAAAACACTTCCCAAGATAACTAACAGTTATCAGTGAAATCCTCAACCTTGCATTGTTTATCTTTCAAATCCACACACTGGCCAGTGTTGCAGAGAAGCCACAGAGGTTCCGCGATGCTCCCTGACCAGAGCCAAGAAAAACTGTCCTATCTGCAAAGACAAGCCCAAGTTCTGACCCCAGCATTAAGATCTGCATTTGCAGAATGGAAATCTGGTCAAATACACTCTTCCCTGCTCTCTCCCACTATTGTTTTCAGTCTTACCATATGTTTGTTTTCAGCCAGTCAGTCCACGCACGCTTTTCGTTTGATTGACACAGCGGTGAAGCTAAAACAAAACACCTCCAACTGCTGCTCCAGTTGGAAAACAAGCCAGCACTAAGACTTTCACTTCACAGCCCGTCCATAAAGACAGATACTTCTCTTTTGAACTCACAGTTGCTGAGCTCAGCAAAAAAAAAAAAAAAAGGTTGTCTTTCTTATTTTGTTGTTTCCTTTTAGTTACACACTCACTAGAAAAGAGAAAGACATCACAGAACACAGACCTTTGCTTTATTGCCTGCCCATACATATGCAGATCAGCCTTTTCTAAGTATCAGTCAGCCTCAACTCAAAAAAACCAAACAAACTCCCACGTGAGGGGGAAAACTGAAAGGCTTTTTTTTTGTCTTGTTTTGTTTTGTTTGTGCACCAAAGTGGAAAGTCACGAAGTATTAATTTTTTATAAAATCCAAAAAAATTCAAAGCCAAGCAGTTCCATTTGGTTGGATGGAGCGTCTTGTGCTTCAAGACCAGTTCTAAGCCCCACGCTCACCAGTGGTAGCATCCTTGTGAATTAAGAGAGGTAGTCTTGTTTTACACTAAGGCTGAACAAGTTTGTTTACCCAGTTTTCACCACCTCCAGCTGTTTTGTAACACTCAGGGAGGGTGACCCTCTCAAGTGGCAGCAGTGATCTTGAGGAAAAGAAACCACAGACCAACATTTTCCTCTTGACCTCACTTGCTTTTTCCCTGCTGCTTACGCCTGACTTTTCTCCCTCCCCCCGCACGACGAGCACAGTTTCAAAATAAATTGGTGTAAACAGAAAGCAGGATTCATTTAATGCAATTAATAAGAAAGATTATTAAAGTTTGTGGTTGGTTTTTTTTTTTTTTTGTCTTTTTCTACAGTCAGGGCTCGATTAGTTAGAAAATACTGACAGGTCCTTTTTTGTGAAAGAGAGATGGACAATTTTGTTCAGACAGTGGAAGAACATGTGGGGTTTTTATCTTTTTTTTTCCTTAATCTTTTTCTTTAGATTTTTTTTTTCTTTTTTAAAGAAGGTACTGTTGAGAGCATAAAGGCTCATTGCACTGCAGTAGCAAATCCAGTACCGTAGCACTTCAGAGGTGGTTAACAGTGCTTTGGTTCAGAACCAGTGTTAGAAAATAAAGCTATAAAAGTTACGATGCGGGATATTTGGTGGGATTTCAACAGCAATTTGCAATGGACGCAGAAAGGACCGAGGCATTGGCTTCTTTCCCCTTGGCAAAGTTCTCTGCTCTTTGTTCTGTTGGAGTCCCAGGCTTCAGGATCGGGTTTCTCACTTCCACCGGTGACGCACTAAGGAGGATTCGTCGTTGACCACGTCATTGTCCGTGTAGCGGTGCTGGCACCGGGGTGGGATGAGCAGCAGGATGATCAGTACAAGGAGGATCACTCCACACAGGCTCATGAGAGCGTAGGAGGCAATCCACAGCACCGGCTCGTGGAAAGAAACGCTGGAAACACAGTTGCTCGCAACGTCTGCCGTTGTGAAAGGGCCTTCAATCTCAGAGACGGGAGAGCCATCAGCTTCTGAGGAAGTGCAAAAGGAAAAACATTAAGTCTGTAGACAACATTAAGTCTACAGACACCATTTAAAAGCAAATAACCAAGAGATCTAGCCTAAATACCTGTATATCCCTTTCCCTCCATCATCACACACCTCGGCATACTCATGTTTTATTGTATTTTTTATTGCAACAGAAACGCTACAATCCCACGTTTATGAAAAGGGAATCTGAAGCATAAGGAGCCTGTGACACTCCCACATCTACACAGGCTGTCTATGAAAGAACAGACATTTAAATCAGCTCTTCCCACAGCCACAGTCAGAGCCCAAACCCCTGGATTGCTTTTTTCTCTCTGGACTAACCTTTCAGGAACGTCTATTTAAATATCCTACAACATCTACACTGTTGCAGGTCAGAGCCAGGGCAGGTTTTGTTTGTTTCTGCCATTTCCAGCAACTGGAAAAGTACCTCAGATGATTCCTGTGACTTCTGTGATTGCTGTTTCCCAGGGTCTTTTAGCATAAAATACCCCTTGGAAGGAAGGGTTTTGCAAAGGCAGGGAAGGTGGACTTTAAGGTTCATTGTGGACCAACAAATGCTGAACGGGTTGGTTGCTTTACCTGCATAGATTTCAGCTGGTATTCAGTCCCTGGCCTCACAACACCTTGTATTACTTTAAGATTTAGGTCTTGTTAGACTTAATAATTCTGGGCTGGTGCTGCAACTCGCAGATCAGATGGAAAACCTACCTATCATAGTGAAAAAAATGCTCAAAAAAGGAATTTTCTGTAGGATCACTCAACTGAACCAACTCCTTCTCCAGCTGTAAGTGTGGGAAGACTCCTTTACACAGAGTGGATTAAGGTGCACCCACAGCACCCTGACACTGGGGAACACCAACACAGACTCCCTAAACTTATCAGATGGTAAAAGACTGCCTAGAAAGTCAGTGGCAGAAATCCTTTTTGTTCAGAGTCCCAGGATTGTGCTTTGCCTGCCCTGCAATTGTTTCTTCTGGACACCTCACCCTCTCAGCCCCTCTTTCATCACTTGTCTCTATAGTTCTGCAGCAACACCAAACTAAACCACATTTAATATTAGTGTGAAATGCAAGGCCTAATTATTACTACTCAGTAGTATTTTGAAGAAGTGGGAGGAAAAAAAAAAGGCAGTACAATTTTCCACCTTGTAGAGAGCTTTGAAAATAAACAGTCTCTAATTACTCATTATTTGCCTTGAGTGCAATAATTACTCCTATTAGAAAAGACAATACAAAGCTGTTGCCATAGTGGCTGACATTTTAAATTACATTTTGAGAATGGCTGATAGCAGCACAGCTTCTGCTTTCTTCCCTCCAAAAATAAAGAAGTTTTCCCTCACACTCTTCCACCCCCAGAGAAATTGAGAGGTAATTTGCCTAAATTGCTCAAACAAGCCCTGAACATAAACTACGAGTCACAGGCACTCAGCTTATTACACATTAACTGAATTAAGATATTTTGGTGTATTTTCTTAGGGCATGTGGTGGTGGCTATCAACAATACTTTTATGACCCTGAATAAATGAGATTTTCTTCATTATCAATGATTACAGGACAGGAAAGGGACCTCTGGAAACATACCCTTTTCTAACATTTGTGTAGAACTAAACACACTCACACTCCCTAACCAATTTGGGTGGTTTGCAAAGGAAATAAACCTGAAATTAGATCAAATTTATCATAAAACTATGAAATGCAGCTTGGAAGGGACCCCTGGAAGTCACTAAAACTAACTCTTTGATCTGAACATACTGTCTCAAGAAGGGACAGTATAAGTCTTAATAAGTGCCTGAATAAGTCTTAAAGGGTTTCACATACTGAGGAAAAAAGCAAGTCTCTTTTCCTGCTACAATGGAATAGCTGCAGCCATCTATCTGACTTTCCTCATTCTTGGTATATTCTGGAGACTGAAAATGGTCCAAGGAGTAGTGTGGGATAAACCAGCTCTCATTTCTAGCCAAGCCTCAACAGTAACTAGGGAGTTCAATGAAATTAAGGTTTTTAATCCTGTTCCCATGATTTTTGCATCCAGCAGGTACCAGTATAACACCTTATAAGAACACGGATTTAGTTGAACGTTGACACTAAGAAAACATGAGGTCACTGCAAAAGCCACACCAAATGGCCTTTTATATGTCTCTGTTTCTGAAGTTTTATGCCCCCAGCAATTCAGCTTAATTTATGCCCACGGACAGCCTTAAAAAGCTCCAAATAAATTCCATTAATATAGCTGCTGTGGAGGACAAGGCTGGCCTCCACAGGAAGCCAGTTAGGCAGCTTAATCCCTCACACTGCACCGACACTCACCACTCACAGTTGTGGTTCTCTGATGGAAGCAGCGTTAAATATGGAAACCACAAGCTGTGAGGGGAGAAAATTCAGAATAGCTGGCACATCCAGCAAAATGTCATCTGCCCCATGTGAGAGGAATGTGACAAATCGGTGTATCTCGCCTCAGGCAGTCATCTGATTCCTCGGGAAGCTCAGTTCCCGTGATGCTTGGTTAGACATATGCAGGGAACGTGGACAGAGAGGCGAGGAGGAACTGCCTTCGAGCACCAGCTGGGCACAATCATGTGCCCAGGCTCACGTAAATTCCAACTGCATTTCACTTCTATCCAGCAGTTCTTCCTCTCTAGACAAGCCTGGCAGAACCACGTGGCCAAACCATCTTCCAGGCAGCAATATTAACACTAAGGTGGTTATTGTTATGGTTCCCTGATTATTTTTCCCAACAAAGGAGCGCTGCCAGAGCAGTTCTCGTGCCCACCAGCTGGCTCCTGTCCCCTGCTGACCATCACACCTCAGTCCATAAGTCCTGTCACAATGCTCCACTAAATGGCTGCAGCGTGACAGGGGACAGGAGGCAGCTCTACACTTGCTAGAACTGCAACAAGGAAGCACAAGGAAGGGTGAAAAGCAGCAGAGCCTGGCCTGCAGCATTTGTCCAGTCACACTCTCCTGCCAGGTGCATTCAAAACGTGTCTTTCAGCCCTGCACTGAAAGACACCTCCATTGAGCAACCCACATCAATATCCTGATTTTCTTCCGTAGCAAGCTCAAAACTGACAATTCTGAACCCATTAACAATGGAGACATTACAAAAAAATAAAACATATAAATTAAAAAAGCAGCTTTAAAAATGCCCTACAGCTACAACTTGGCCAGCTAGCATTTCTCTTCCCCACCTCTATTCCCTGGCTGCACTAAGCACTCAAATCCTTACTATCCCTACCCTCTGTAACACAAATACTGGAGATTAAAGAAGCACTATCAGTCCTAGTCCCTTTCTCACGCAAATCTCAGGTGACACAAGGTTTTTGAGGGCATAAGCCACTCCTGTTTGGGACTGAGACTTGCATATGGGGGCACATCCTTTCCCTCCTCTCCCGCTTGTGATGCCAAAGCAATGTCTGATCAACAAGGCAAGAAAACCCCAAAACCTTTGGGTTTAGCTGCCCTTGGTGAGATAAGAGAAATGATGAAAGACCAAGAAAGTTAACCAGCACAGTAAAATCAGCCAAAAGTTATCACAGAATATGCTGAGTTGGAAGGGACCCACAAGGATCAGAGTCCAGCTCTTAGCCCTGCATGGCACCATCTCCAAGAGTCCCGAGCTCTTTCCTTAGCAACTAAACTAAACTTCTGGCTTTCTACTTCCACTGCCAAAACTACTTGTTTAGAACCACATAAACACCACAAGGCTTAATGTGAGTCCCATTTTCATCTCAGCTCTTTCTTTGTGAATTTCCAAGAGGCTGAACAGGCTCAGCTTACACTAAGAGTAAAGTGTGAGTAAGGCACTTCCACTGCACACTGCAAAAGTTAGTTGAAGAATCCATTTATCCACAATTTAGAAGAGGAGCTACACAAAAATGAAGCTGCCTTAAAAACAGGGACTCATCTGATATAACTGTTGGGGAAACTGCACACACAGACAGATGTCTTGGGAAGATCCTCTCTGTGAGAGGAAAGAACACAGTGAAGGTACCCAGAGCTGAGGCTGATTCACTTTGTGCCAGAAGACTGTTGCAACACAGCTTTCCCCCCCCTCCCCCCCCTTTTTTTTTTCCTCTTTCCTTCCTTTGAAGTGTGAATAGCTTAGAATTGCTCAAAAATATCCCCTTCACACTTTATAAAGAGTAACCACACTTTTCCCCATCAGATAAGCGGCAAAGGTGTTTCTCTGAGACAGCAGGGGTTTCCTCACTCATCAGGTCCTCAGCAACTCTCCTCTTACCTGCACAGGGACTGACTGCAAAGCCCACTCTCCTCTGGGCTCTGTCAAATATCACATAGAAGCCTTCCATGACTGTAGCACCAATAACCAGAGCGTTTGTGGAGGAAGAGATGCCGAAGCGGTAGCACTGCAAATTCTCCCCTATTCCAAGGATGGGTTGAATATAAAGCTATCAAAACAAACAAACAAAAGATCCAGAGTGTAAGAAGTCACACCACACAGTAGTTAGAAGTTCAGTCCTCTTGATTTTTATAGTCAAGCACTCAAACTGCACTGGAATTAGAGAATGAACAGGGACAAACATTTCTGTACGTGATTTAAAACTGGTCAAAGCTCACATGCAGGTGAGAGGTAAAGCTCCTGGATTATAAGCTTAAATTTGAACACAGTCAGTCACTATGTGAAGGTCAACAGCAATTTCACAAGAGCCACTTTTTCTTGTATTTTCCATAAGGGAATGATAGCTGAGAAAGAACTTGGGATACGAACTCAAATGGGAGAATCATTTTATTATTAAAAAAATTATCAGGATGGAGTTGTTTCAGAGAGCATTCAGTGTCAGCTTCAAGGCTCTAGGTTTATAAATTCAAGTCACATTTTACCCCTTGTCTCCTCAGGGAAGATGAATGACTGCCAAGCTACATGATCAATACAGAAAAAGCTTATCATAAGGCTTTACTATATTTCAAGTTAAAATGTACTTAATAGGTTCATTCTCTCCTTTGCTCCTGCCTGTCCCCTGAGGTAAAAGACTGTATTAGTAATGTTAGAGGATAACAACCTTCACTGCAAACTGTACTGGGAGGGGAGGCCAGAGAGGAAAAATAAAAGCAGCACATTATATTTTAAAAGCTGGGATGGAATATTAATAAAAGATAAACCAACAAAGTTACAGAAACTGGTGAAGAGCTCACAAAGGGTCACTGGCAAGATTTTCATATTCAGAAGAAGTGCTCCAACTCAAAATGCCACGAAAAACAAATCAATTTGCTTCCCAAAAGGAGAAGATCAAAACGAGCAGAGACATTCTGTATTGACATCTGATGTGGCTAAAGCTCAAGAAAACAAAACAAAACTTGCCTGTTTTTCCTGACAAATTGAAAAAAATCATTCTCAACTACATGGACTGCACTGAGAGGGAAACTGCTTTTCTTTCTCAATTTTAGGTATGAGAGGTTTGCTATTTTCCCTATTTAAAATTTGATTAAAAAAAGATTTCCCTTGTATGCACTAAACCAGTTCTCCATTACTGCTAAAAACAGCCCCTATTTTTTAAGAGCACATGCTTGATGACAGTAAAAATAAATGCATAGTGAATAAACAAAGAAAGTTGAGACCTGTGGTAGGATAGAGATCCGAAACGACCTACTGGAGTTTTCATCCCTCAGGTAAATGGAGAGTTTGGGAAATAAGGCCCAGGGTCTTTCAGTTTTATCCCAGCATGCAAGCTGGGAACCAGTCCAAAAACCAGAAGAGAATTCCTGTATCTATTAAAAAAAAAAAGAAAAAAAGGGGGAAAAAAAGTGATACTTACACATTACATACATTTTGGTAGATTTTTTTGAAAGTGAACACCACCACTATTTGATACTTCATTCATTCCCGTGGAGAAATTCAAGCATGAACACAAATCTGAGCTGCTTTTTTAAGGACCAAAGCAAAAACCCAATCCCCAGCACCCCAAACCGAGGTGTGTCATAGCCCAGCCTGACTTGGAAGAAGGGAGAAGAGGCAAAATCCAGTTGAGCCCTCCCTTTCCTCCCCATTCGTGTCTCAAGACTTCCACTGCTCCAATGAACATGTGTGAAGCATCAATGTGTTTTTGGTGTCTCCCCATCTCCTCTCTGACCAAACCCCAACGTTTTGAAGCAGCAGACACTTCATAAAGGACACAAACCAAAACACAAACCACGTGAATATGTCACGAAGCGACATCCCTTCCTCACATACCTCCAGCTTCTCACTCAGTTTCCAGAGTTTTGAAGCCAAGGGCTAAGCCAAAAATCTCCTGGCATCTAAGGGAATCGAGTCAATGGGAAGAAAGACGACCCTCTGTCTCTTTTGCTGCCCCATCACTCAGTACCAGTAAAACCTGACATGCTTTTGAAATAAGGCTAATTAAAAGTACTTTGTAATATATCTCCACGGAACTACCAAAGCAAAAAGCAAACCCCTACAGAGCTTGTTTGGCCAAGACAAGCATCTTGCCTAATGCTGTTGCACCCTGAAGCTGACCTACTGCCAGATCAGAGCAGAAACCTTCCTTGTTTTACTGCATTGCTCTGTGCTGGTTTTTATTCCCCCATGAAGCAGCGTTCAAGGCAGTATCTCCTTCTGAGGCTGCACAAGCAAAGCCTTCTATTTGGGTGAGGAAAAAAGGATGGAATCCAGCCTCTCTCCTCTCCTCATTTGTATTTATCTGTGGTATTGATTGTTTTGTAAACATCAGCTCATACATTAGTTATATGGCATGTACAGGGGACAGGTACTCAGCCCTCCCCACATACCTGCCAGGGGAATCTTTGTTAGGGCTGCACAGAGACTTCATACTTTCAAGTGCTCATCCTTTTTCTTGGGTCAACAAGCACAGGCTCACGTAAACAAGGAGACTTACCATCACAAACAGCCTGCTTTTACCCTTAACTCTCAATGCAAGCTCAAGTACATCCCTCAGCGCAGGGCAGAACACTCTGCCCCTCACAGCTAAGTCCCAGGCCAGACCTGCTGAGAAATACAGTTCTTCTCTCTTTCCACTTTGTCTTGAAAAGCAGAGCTTGTGATCCGAGAAAAACTGCAAGACACCACCTAGACTGGGCAGACCAAGTGTGTGAAATGCTCTGCTTTAAGTGCCTGCTTTAATTTCCCAGAAAGGCTGCTTAATACACTGCCTTTCTTTGCCTTACTTCTGTGTGCTGAAGCAATGCACTGGGGAGGTTTGAGTGTATGATACCTAAAGGGCTACTAAAATAAGGATTTTAGGTTTATTTGAACCTTCCTTTCTTCAACAAATTAACTCAGCATTGTATTAATGCTGTGAGTAGACATTGTTCTGACTTCAGCTCAGTGAGGTGTAGTAGGTGCCAACCCTCTGTGGCTCATCTCTGCCCATCTTAGAAAACCACCACCCTTCAAACCCACAACACACAGCCAGAATCCAATCCTTACATTGTTATAACTACTTCCTTATTTAGTAGACTACATCCTTTTTTTTAGAGCTGTGAAAGCAAATTTTGGGGGGTGTGACCTCACAGCAGTGAGGCCTTTGGGATTAAAAAGAAACCCTGAAAAAGAAGAGTTAATTTATGCATTTTTAATAGGAAGAGCAGAGTGAGTGAGTGGTTCCCCTCTAAAACCTTGTTGATCAGTCCACTGTTCACATGTCATGTCCTGACCAGCAGCAGACTGTGAGCCACTGGGACCCACTTCATGGGATGCCCCATCCACAAGGTACCATTACAAGAGCTCTGGGGTGGCTTCTTTCAGTTCC
>JAWWES010000001.1:112159772-112193065 GCA_035583135.1 Lophotriccus pileatus
CAGGGATGGGGCAGCCACAGCTTCTCTGGGCAACCTGTGCCAGGGCCTCCCCACCCTCACAGCCAAGAATTTCCTCCCAGTATCTCATCTAAACCTACTCTTTTAGTAATGCCATCTCTTTTCATGATGAAAACGATACGCCATCATGCCTTCTCTGGGATTTTAACTTGACCCAAGGGCACTCCTTTCTTTTCCCTTCTCTCCCATCTCCGGTAAAGAAAGCCACGGTTCCACACCAGTAACATTCATCTGCCATTCAAAATCTTGTCTTGCTGCGCTTTCATGATTTATCCCAAAGTACACACTTAAAAATAGGGCTTATAATCCTCCTCTGCTTCATGGAGATTGCCCCACAGTGAACTATCACAAAGTAAAAAAGTTTTTATCCCCATGCAGAGACCGGTAATAGGAAGCACCACATCACCTGCTCGTGAGCTGTTGCCACACATCACAATGTACTGGCTTAGTAGGAGTCCACCCCATCTAACCCCTGAGCTTGTACCATCTCTTAACTCTCTTTCTTATTTTGTCCCACACATAATAAACCCTCCAGAAAATAATCTGCTAGACAGTGCTTAAAAAAAAAAGGTGCAAAGAAGCACTGGGTTTCTTGTTAGGGATTAGCAGCTAGAAATCATTTGGCTAACAGCTCTTCTTTTTCAAGCTGGTTAATAGATAGGAAAATTAGTTGCCAATTTAAATGCTGCCTCATTTAACACAACAATTCCTAATTACATTATCAGCCCATCTGGCAAGAATTGCTTACAACCATCACATCGAAAAGAAAACACACTAGAAACTATATGCTGTGTTTGCCCACAGTTATTACGTGTTATTATTGGCACTGTCAGTCAGGTTATTTCAGCAATTTGTTTCTATAAATTAGTAATGTTACAATATACAGAGGCTTTTTAAGCACTGCATGATTTTTTTTCCTCTGTGTTACTTGGAATTAACATTTACATCCTAGTTTCTAATAAAAAAATCAGAAGGCTGGGCTTTAATATAGATTCTTCATCTGCTCTTCTTATGAAGCAGAAATAAAACCACTTTCAAAGATGAGTTAGAAGAATATTTGCAACTTTTCTAGATGTAAAGGTCTGCAAAGTCAGACATAAACTTAAAAAAGCCTCCACAGTGACGCATTTCTGCTTGCAGAACAATATGCATTTTGCTGAAAAGGTAAGACTGAAAAGGAAAAAAAAAGGACATTTTGCTGGACCAGGGGCAGGGATGGCACTCTCCCATTTTTCACTGCTCATAAGCAGTCCTTCGACCAGAGCAGCCCAGCAGCACTTCACAGAATGGCTGAGGTTGAAGACACCTCTGGACGTCATCTGGGCCAGCCCCAAATGCTCAAGCAGGCTCTGCTAGAGCAGGATGCCCAGGACCACATCCAGACAGCTTCTGAGCGTCTTCAAGGATGGAGAGTCCACCACCTCTCTGTGGGCAACCTTTGCCAGTGCTTGGTCACCCTCACAGTAAAAATGTGGTTTTTCCACATGTTTAGAGGGAATCTCCTGTGTTTTGCAATTTGTGCCCTCTGCCTCTGGTCTTGTCACTGCCACCTCTGAAAAGAGCCTGGCTCCGTCCTCTTCACACCCTCCCTTTAGGTGTTGATGTACACAGTGATGAGATCCCCCTGAGCCTTCTCTTCTCCAGGCCAAGCAGTCCCAGTTTTCCCAGCCTTTCCTCATGCAAGAGATGATCCAGTCCCTCAAATGTCTTCATGGCCCTTTCTTTGCTGGACTCTGCCCAGCATGTCTATGTCTGTCTTTACTGGGGAGCCCAGAGCTGGAGACAGAGCTCCAGGTTTGGCCTCACCAGCGCCGAGTAGAGGAGCCCAGAACACAACCCAGCTCTCTGGCTGACAACTCCATAGCCTCTGGCAGTGGTGGAAGAACACCTCACCCAGAGCCAAATGACTCTCTGCACTTGGATGGTGTCACACTTTACCTTTGAGGAGGAGGAGGAAGACTAAGGGACCACATGTTATGCCGAGTCTGGGAGGAGAAGTATTTCCAGTGTTGCTCTGAGTGAGGTCACCTCACCAGAGAAAACAGACTTATCTGCTCCTACCTCCAAAAAAACCCCCTCCCACGGTCGTAAGAAGGGTTTAACCACAGAGCCAAGACAAGAGAGGCATTGTGAGAAGGAAAAATGAAGAGAGATTGATTATTTTCTGATGATGTTTGTTCAGCAGGTGGTGCCCGCGTTTCGCTGCAACAAAGGAAGGTGACTTATTGCAGCATGAAAAGGTAAGGCAAACCAGAAGGTCAGGTTTATCACAAGGGTAATTCCTGCCCTCACAACAGCAGAAGTTTTTCACAAAAACTGGTGTGTTTGTAGGCTGGGGAGTTAGAAGGAAAACAAGTGGCAAGTGGAGTCTTTTCAGGGCAGCAGCAGCAGAACAAGCTCACTAGAGAGTTTGGCCCTTGCTGTCATTCCCCTCATCCAGCTGGTGTCAGGACCTGGAATTTGACCCCATATCTACAGTAGCTTCATATTCACTCTCTCCCTCAACCACCTAAACCACTCAGCTACTCCTGGACATTCTCACTGGGCCCAGCAGACGACCAAGAGTCTTTCACCCTCAATCTCTTCATGATCTGCACTGCCAGACTGGGAGGAATACTTTTCTTTCTCTCTGAAAAGCAATAATCTCTTTCTTGGCCAGAAGATTACAAAGTACTATCTGGATTAGCCAATCTATCCGTGCTTAAGAGCACTGCATGCTTCTGTAGTAGAGTTCTGTATAAAAAACACAAATGCTAAAATGACAGATTGCTCTGAAGTATAAACTTGCTAAACTAAATTGTGAGTTGAAATATGAGCATCTGACTCTGGGACTGATGAATAGTCATTTTGAAGAGAAATATTACAGGAAGTGCTTTATATATATTATCATTTTGACAATAAGGGAAGGCTATTATGGTTTAAAGACAAAAAAAAATAGTCAGCCAATCAATCCTGGGAACAAAACAAAATATCTATTCTTCATTTCCACGCTCTCCTTTCTGCCAATGCCTTCGGTTCCCTAAACATTAGCATTCTTTCTGCACATGCCGTCTCATGTGCTATCTTATTTTTCAGGCTGAAATTTATTTGCTGTGTCCAGATTTATCATACAACACATCCATCCTATTCATGCTATATGAACATGCTTTGCTGTTGAACATGAGCTATTACTTGCTTATCTTAGAGCTGCGTGAATCGTAGCAATTTTGTCCCATTACCTTTTCAGAAAAGATTAACCTTTCTTCCTCTTTATTTTCCCCTCCCCCAGATACAAGTCCCTCTCCCATCTTACACCCTATAGCAGACAGAAAACTATGTGTGTGTGAAGAAATCCCCCAGTTCACATAAACCAGCCAAGAGCTGAAATCATGCCCTGCTCTAGGCATTGAGTTTTAAGTTAAAGTTCAGTAACAACAATAACCTAGAGGTCTAGCAAAACCTCACCTGTAAATAACCACTGACAGGCTTGAACTGGCTTGAGAAGCCTGAGGAAAACTGTGATAGTCTTTTAACAGACATAGGGTTGCCACAGAGACACCCTGGGAGCCAAATCTTTCAGGAAGAAGGGGTTGTATGTGAGCCAACAGGTACCTTCATCAGCCTCTCCCAGGGTAGCCAGCAATGCACGTTAACCACGAGCACACTGTTAGTTTTAAGAGCAGTAGTTGCTCAAGGGCTCACAAATTTGAGTGAGGAAATTCTATATATTTGCTCTACTTATACTACAGACTTTCTGGAATGGAAAGATTAATGAGTGCCTGGATAAATGGAGGATTAAAAAACCCCCACAAACACACTCCGAAATTCAAGAATGAGTGCAGGAGGAGACATCAGCTATTTGCAGTTAAGTGCACACAAAGCTCTTGTTAAACCCTAAAGCCTGTTTCCACCTGTTAGTAGGTGTAAAGGAATTAAATTCATCAATTTTCTGCTAATTACAGTACAGCACCGATGAGACAGGGAGGCTGTGAGCCGAATGCCACTGGGAGCAACTCTAACTGCAAGACTCATGAGGAATCCCAGTGCCCACGCAGCCTGGGTTTAGAGATAGGCTACACCTAAGCTCTGTGCGTGTCCTACATTAGTAAACACCTCATCCAGAGCTCACCCCACCCTCCCTGGGGAACACAGTGGCCAGGGTGTTGGAGAGACAGCTACTAATTCAATAATTCAATAGCTAAAAAGAGCCTGAGTCTTGGAGATCACGCTCATGAACGGCATCAGTGATTTCACAGTCACCTTCTCAACCTAAAATCCCTTTCTCTCCTGGAAACCACAGAGTGTTACCACTGCAAAGCAGACCTGCTGGACACTGCCTGGCAGGATTTTGAGCTCTTTGGAGCAGTGGCCAGTCACATCAGATGGCTACTGGGCACTGCAGGAAGAGTTGAGGAGCAGGAGAGCTTCCAGCTCCACAGTAAATCGGACAGTGGCGGAGGTGAGCGAAGGGCTGCACACTTGTATGTCACAATCCAGGGGCACAGACACCACCAGGAACCAAAAAAGGGTTTCACACTCTTCCTCAGGAAGCCTCTGTGCACTGGGACACTTGTGCTCCACCACAGCCTGTCTCGCTTCGCTCCTGAGGAAAACCACTGTCAAATTATTTCAGTTGACCTGAAGCGAAACTTTCTCCACAAGAAAATAAAAAAAGACAATCACCTCCCTGAAAAAAAACCCAACAAACCATCCACCTCAAGTGTCTGAGGTTAAATGTCTGCTGTGGCTGTTCTGTTTACCAGCACCACTTAGGGCATGATCCTTCTAAAAAAGCATAATTGTGTCAAAGAATTTGAGAGGTGGTTTTTTTTTTGGTTTGGGTTTTTTTTTAGGGGCAAAAATAAAGGAGAAAGGGACTCACCATGCTAATAAACTGCCTTTCAGAATACAATATCAAGGAGGGCTTTTTGCTTTATTGTTTTGCCTTTTTTTTTTTTTCCTAAGGAAATGAAATCAGTAAGCCTGCATTAATATATTATACCCAGTGAATGATTACAGTTAGAAGCTGCATAAAGTTCAGAATTTCAATTTTCCAAGGCTTTTGCTCTGCAAAATTAGCTTCCAATTTATTCTGTCAGGTCATTCTTTTCTTTTCCTCTATTGTTCATTAGACTCAGAGAAACTGCTATCTGAAAAAAAAAAAAAAGGGAAAAAAAAGGCGTTTTTAGCTCTTCTCTACCTACCTTCAGAAGTTCTACACAGCAAAAAAAAAAGTTTGTTTTGAAACTAAATCAACAACTCTCCAACTGCAGGAAGACCAAAACAGATTTATGCATTTGCAGAGGGCCAACCCAGACTAAGTAAACTCAAGAAGGCTTGAACTGAGTTGTATTTAAACCTTCCTCACCCTGCCCAAGCTTCTACACCTGAGTCACTGCCCATGTTTATTCTGCCATTTGGAAATAACAAAATTAATCAAGGGCCACATTTCAAACTTCGATACGGTTTACGAAGCCCATTCCTAATGGTTCTTGAGATTAGGCAAGGAGGGATCTCTAGCCCCCTGAGCACTGTTATTTTTTTAGTAACCTGCCTTTTGCCAGAGACACCACAGTGTCCTTGTCCTTCGGCAGCAGGCAGAAACCTCCCAGGAGAGGTTCAGTCTCACTCCTTTATTTCTATCTCCATTAAAGGGTGTCCTTCACATCAAAAATCTGAACTTCAATCTCAAATTTAAGTAAGACCCTGGCTTTCAAATTGCACCAGAGGTGTGAAACCAAGTGTCAAAGCTGCTCCTTCAATTTTAAGAAATTTTTTTTTTTTGAGAGAGAGACCATTTACAGGAGTGTGTAATGACAGGACAAGGGGAAATGGCTTCAATTTGACAGAGAGAAGGTTTAGATTAGATATCAGAAAAAAATTCTTCCCTGGGAGGGTGGGCAGGCCCTGGCACAGGTTGCCCAGAGAAGCTGTGGCTGCCCCTGGATCACTGCAAGTGTCCAAGGCCAGGTTGGACGGGGCTTGGAGCAACCTGGGCTAGTGGAAGGTGTCCCTGCCCATGGCAGGGGGTTGGAACTGGATGATCTTTTAAGGTCCCTTCCAACCCAGGCCATTCTATGATTCTGTGATTTGAAGGCAGCAAGTAACTTTGGAAAAAGGCTACATTTCAAAGGCAAGTAGGAAGAAAATGAAGCTGGCAGGACAGCAGTGAGACAAACCAGAGCTTTCAGCAGTCTGATCTCTCACCTCTCCTCCCCCCATCAACTCGCCCTTGTGGTGACACAACTCTTTTCAGGTTTTTTTCCCCTCCTCTGCCAAGATGTTGGTTTTGGAGACGGGTGTTTGTTAGCAAAGGCTTTTCAAAGCCTGGAGAGCTGTGAGGGGGAGAGGTGAAGGCAGGACACTCCTGACTCATCAAGTCTCTCTGTTCTCCCCAGAAGGAGCTCTTCCCCATACAGTGGGGCCACCACTCATTATAACATCCCTCCAGCTTCAGGAACTCCTCCTTATGGGTTTTTTTTTTAGTGCTCTTCTTCAAGAAGGACACTGAATGCTTACAGATATTTTCCAGCCCTTCCCCTAAAAGACTACAGCAAAACCAGAAGGGATAAGCATAGTTTTTCCTGGGTTTTCTTTACCCATACACTGCAACAGTGAGACAACCAACCTTCCCAAAACATGAAAGTCAATGGACATGATTACATGGGAACTCCCACCTTGCTCCTTAAGTCAAGTTCATGTCTGTGAAAGCTGCCTCTTCCTCCTGGAGGCCAAGAAGCTACCACCAATCCCACATTCGCACTCTGAGATCCCTGGATTAGCCGAGATCACGGGGAGGCAAATAAATGAGCACACACCTTGGAAAGCCAACTGTGAACTCCCTGTACTTCAAGGCACGACCTCTGCAATAAAAATGCCGTAACTTGTTCTTCAGGACTGGATTTGCAGCACGGCCAGATTTTATTTAACACGTGAGAGCTGGGATGTGTCAGCCTGGAGAGCTGAAAAAGACTGATCCCATCCCCTAACTCCCTTGAACTACCTGTTCTTCACCTGTCATAGCAGCTCCCACCTCTGTTCCTCCCTTCATGCCAAGAAAACAGCCACAATCCCACACTTTCACACACCTGCTGGGCTGCTGCTACATGGATGGCAAAGGGACACAACCGGATCTGCTCGTGCAGGCGAAGGGAGGGCAGGAAGAGATCAGGATAAAAAACCAAAAGAAGTTCAGCTATGCCAAGCACAAGGACTGGAACTTGGTTATTCTGATTGCACTCCCTGCTGGGAAAGCTGTGCCACACCTCTGGGGAAAAGGTGAAGGGCCAGGCAGCTTCACACTGCTCCATGGCATCTTTGGAGGCGGCAGGAATGCACACAGGCAGTCCCAGGTCTCAGAGCACAAACAGGGTGATGCAACTCCAGAGGTTTTATTTCCCTGGTAATTAATAAAGGGAATACAACAGACAGAAGGCTTTTGCTCCCCATTGCACCTGACCTATTTAGGATATTACCAAGCAGAATTTGATTGTCATCATGGGTGTTCCCCGGAATTATACAAGGGAGTTCAAAGGCACAAACAGAAAGCAGCATTACATTCCATTAATAGCAGGAAGGACTATTTGATTGGGGAAAAAAAGAAAACAAACTATTAAGCACCATCAAAATGATGACTTTTGATTTATCAAAAATAAGAATCACATTTTTTAATTCATACTTATTCTAACATTTCTACATAAAATTTTGGCAGGGCAATTTAAAAGGCAGTTTTGACTCTCAAGTGAAGTAAGATGTGATTTTTTAGTTCTCTTTTTTAAAAGCAGCACTGTTCCTCCCCCTGCTATTGGACTCGTTTATTTCTCTCTCTCCTCAAACATTCCTACTTTAGTCTTTACCTTGGCTAATACTGTAGAGGCAGCAGCTCTGGGAAATGAACCTGCTTTGCCCATGGCTCATACATCAATACAATTGTTAACCAAGTTCCACTATAAAAATCTTGATTACGCAGGAGAGCACAGCTTTATTTCCAGACACCAGGCTGAGTTTGTAGGGCAGGAAGTTAAAGGACCTAGTTATGCTCTCAGGCTGATAAAGTCTGCCAGGACACATCACAACAACACACTGAAGATCCATTCCTACTATCCATTCCTCTGGATCATCAACCTGCATGTAGGACTAAGCCACTCCTACTTTGGTCAGGGGTTATATCCCACTGGGAGATGGCAGATGTGTGATGGAAGTTGGAACTAGATGAATTTTAAGGTCCCTTCCAATCCAAACCACTTTGTGATTGTCTGGTACCTCAAGTTCATTTTACACACTACAGGGAAGGCAGCAAGTGCAGCCACGTTGGAGCTGATGGTGCTCAGGGCACTGGAATTGTGCAATTTCACCCACTAGCAACATCAAGTGTTGTGCACACCTGCCATAGAGAAAGCTTCCAAACCTGACCAAAAACCTGAAAGTATTATCACTAGGGTTTGGTCACTGGCCAATACAAGTCTAA
This sequence comes from Lophotriccus pileatus, assembly GCA_035583135.1. Classification (NCBI taxonomy): domain Eukaryota; kingdom Metazoa; phylum Chordata; class Aves; order Passeriformes; family Tyrannidae; genus Lophotriccus; species Lophotriccus pileatus. The sequence goes on from JAWWES010000001.1 coordinate 112,168,237, forward strand.
CCTGAAAGCTCAGTGTGCAAATGAAAGTTAGTTTTAGCTGGAAAACGTAACATTCACGATCATTCCTAATTACAGCTCCTGAGACATTTTCTGAGCTCCCCCTTCCTCCCCATTATTTATCTCAGCAGCTCAAATGCAAAAATCTGGCACTTTGGATCATGTGAGATGTTTGTGTTATTCCCTGAAGGACTTTGCATCCAAGAAGTAATGAGAAGATTATTCTGTGACAGTTAAACTGAAGCACTGTGACTGCATCAGATGTTGTCTTGCTACAGCACTTCTCAGACTTTTGGGAAGTGTGACCACCTCTGAACTCCTCTGTCTTATTTGCAACCCGAGAGCCACTGAGAAGAAAAATGAATGAATTAAATAAAAATCTCTTTAGTCACAGAAAGGTAGCAGTAGGATTGATGAATCATTTTCTGGCACGCCTCACACTTCACTCTCACCCGTAGCAGACATGTACTAGGCAGCACAGTGAATAAAAGCACAGGTCTTTCCACACCATGCTTTAGCAGCAGGGTAATAGTGCCCTGAAGACCTTCCAAATTGGAATAGTGTGCTCTCTCTTCAATCATGGAATAGCTTGGGTTGGAAGGGACCTTAAAGATCATTTTATTCCAATTCCCCTTCCACTAGACCAAGTTGGTCAGAGCCCCATCCAACCGGGCCTTGAAAAGACACTACAACTGTTAATTTCTTATGCTGCAAACACTGACAGGCAAGGTTTCTGTATCAACAGGTATCTTAATGGAATTTTGGAAGGAAAATTTCCTTTTAGGTAGGAAAAAAATGAGAGAACCCCCCCCCCCTCCCCAAACCTGCCTTCAGATTTCACGTAGCCACAACTTCAAAAATGGATCCAAAGCCTGCAGTCAAAATGGACACCCCTGTATTTTATTTTCTATGCCAAAGCTATTGCTGCCAAAGGCAATCTTCCAAAATTGCTTCTTCCTGAACACCACAGCAAAATTTCCAAGGGGACACATGCACAACTCAGCCTTCCATACGATGACACAACAGGTAAGCCTTTTATTTCCACAGAAGCCCCAGATGCCTGATCTTTTCTGGTATGAAGCTTCCTACGGCAGCAAAGCAGGAGGCAGAAAGAGCCTGGGTGGGTTAGAAAATTCTCACATCTGGCCTTGACATGACCCTGAGCACCAGCTGCAGTGTCACAGCAGGCTCTTCTGTGGGCCACTCTCGCAGCCAGATCCCTAACAAATATCAAGGAATTATCTGAGAGATGGCTGCCAAAAGCATCCAATTATTTTTTTTCCGCTGTCAAATGGCAGGTCCTGGCCTTTAATCCCTCCCTCAAGTGAAAAGGTGACTCTCGGTTCTTGAGTTGTCATCTCTTTTTCTTTAAAACAAAAATGCTGGTTTTGGAGTTTTTGGATCCCTAAAAACAGATTAATTTGTGTATAGGGAGAAGAAGCTTACCAAGTGTTACTGCAGCATTAATACCTTTCCTCTTTTAAAATGTGACACAGGCATCTTCCCTAAACACATGCAATCTAGCTTAGCAGCAATTTTTGCTAGTAAATAGGTACAAAAATAAGCCAACCATAAAGCCAAATAAAATCAACTAATTTTAGTACTCACAAGCTGAGCAAATAGGACAAAATCTACAAGTAATTTATTTTTCAGAATATCAATTAGTAAGCAGCAGTGAGGAGGAAAAAGGATTGCGGAGTACAAATACTGTCTTAACAGATTCCCTTCAAAAGGGCCTAATTATGACACATTAATTGTATTAAATGAATTGTAATTTTCACTCGAATAAAACCCATTTTCCTCAAATTCCCTCCTCACCATACCCCTGCAGGTTTCATCTGTTTGAGGAGGACTCTTAGAAAAACAAAACAGAACATCTAGAACATCTGTCCCCTGCTGCCCTCCCTGTAAAATACTCTCAGACATAAAAAGGCAGAGAGAGCAGTAGGAGAGATGGCAAAATGAAGAATGAGGGAAGAACTGAGGGAAAAGAGAGAAGAGGGGAAGAAAGGTAATATTTTGTCAACTTTTGGCAAAAGGATGGAGCAAAGGTTGCCTCTGGCCCAAGGCTTTGTGAAGGTTGCTCAAAGGGCCGGGTGTGTGGGCACCAGCAGGTTCAGCAGCCAAACTTTCATGCCAAGGGGGAGAAGTTTACCAGGCTCCTTGGGTGGTTCTAGGCTGCTAGAGTTCAGGGGCAAAAAACTGCAAATATAAATCAGGTTTAGTCCCGGGCTACTTGAGGTGCTCTGAAGGATGCTGAGCTAATGGATATGAATTCAAACGTAAAACCTTTGATTTGAACAGCAGCGTGGGATCTGCTTTTGCTTCACGAGCTCAGATCTATAGAGCAAACCCAGGCTGAAAAGCAGCAAGACGTAGGACAGGCCCACCAATGGCAGGAAAAAACACTTCCTTTTCTGAGGCAGCTGAGAGCTGCCTCCTTTACTTTGAAGATTTGATCTCAAGTCCTAATCTGGGCTGAAATAGAAGCAACAAGTTCCTCCCCTTATTTACACAAGTGTATGTAGGATTACATCTGTATTTCACAGGCAGTAAGAAAGGGGAGAAAGGTTTGTCCCATTCAGGCTGGAGAGCCCACATTCAAGGGTATGCCATTTTACCAGCTTCCCTTTTCAGATAGAGTTATACCTGACCATGAGCAGATAACATTTCAGGTCAGACTTGTTTCACCCACAGTAAGTGAGAAAATTTCAAAGATAATAATATGTGGAGGCAATTTAATAGCTAACGTGTCCTTGCATACTCGAAGGCGTAAGTGCCCTTCAAAAAAATGAAGAACTCTGCAAGGTGTAGGAGTTTTTAAATCTGTCTTGCCAGACACTATCCCTAGAGCTCACAGCCCTCAGGTTAGAGAGGGGAAAAAAGGGAAAAAACCCAAACAAACAAAAAAAGGAAAAGAAGATAAAGATTCCTTCCTTAATAATCCAAATCGTCCAAACACATGGAAATTGCACATGGGCTTTCTTTTGTCCACTGCTTCATTTTCGTCTCATTTCTACTCCAAATCCCAACTCGTTTACTCTTTAACCAGCCAAACAGTTATTTGCTCACCCTCTACTTTCCCCTTTCCAAATTTAACTGATGCTTTTGCCTTGACAGGGAAGGAAATGCAAGAAGTGGTAACAAGTGCCATACCCTGCTCAGGGCAGCTTCACTGCAATTATTACTCATGTTTTGGGATATTTCTACAGTACAGGCCCTACTGCCCCCATGCAGTCCCTTTTACCAGAGCTAATTTTGGCTGGAAGGAGGTGCTGGAACGCTCATTTGTAAAGCCAGGGACTTTTCTGTCAAACCAAACCTGGTGTGTTTATTTGCTTTGTCTTTGGTCAAAAATACATCACACCCCACCACGCCAGGACATTCACTATATTAGTCCTGAATTATGACTGCCAAGCCCCTTTCCTTTTTATTTTGCAGGCATCCAATGTCAACAACCAAAATTTACTCATCGTTTAACAACAGAAATATTTTGCCTTTCAATAGTGTTTCCATTAGGTGGACCTGGAGGGATTTTGACCTTGCCACCTTAAACTATTCCAATGCACCACAGCACTCGCCTTTGCTTCTCAGCCCTTCCTTTCTTCAGCTTTCATAAAGAATTCAAAAATAAACATAAAAGATCCAAGTAATTATTAAAAAAAACCCCAACCTAAAGCAAAACAAACAGACAAGACAAAGAGGCTTGAGATGGAACTTGCCTTCTGATATTTGAATGGAGAGAGATCACATTTTTCAAACTCCTTGTATCTAGAAAGACAGTAACCCCTTTTCAGCAAAATTAAGAAAGCAGAGCTTAGCTTCTTGGGGAATAGCACAGCTCCAGAAATCAGGCCCTTATCACCTAATACAGCACGACTAGTGAAGCAGTGAAATTACAAGAGCAGTTGAATCTTCCCTCACAATCTTCATTCCTTCCAACACTCGGGGAATAAGGGCCATCACCAATTAAGGAGGAATGGCTGCAGGCTGAGAACTCGCTAATGTGTGTGTTCATCACCTTCAAAACACGAAGCCATAAATTCTAAGAGTCCATGACACACTTGAGGTACTTAATACATACCCTTCCTTACCCTTCTTTTCTTTAATAGCTGGAAGAAACTGAAGGAAAGATAACCTCCCACCAATTATGTGGGAAGTGGAGTTTGTGTTTCGCGGTGGAGGCTGTTAGACCCAGCACCCACTCTGACCTTAAAACTTCAGAGCAAGTTTACAGAACAGGTTTTTGCTCACCCCCTGCACAGAACAAACTGCCATTAGGAAAAAAAAAAAAAAACCAAACCAGCAGATAAACCCTCTTCATGCATAGAATAAAAAAAAACTGACACTGAGAAAAGGGAGCTGTGGCATTCAGAGCACAACTCGGATCCTGCTGTGGTTTCAGAACCCGCTAATCAGACCAGAGCTATGTGATCTCAGCTCTCAGGAGGCACAAGCCCGGCCTCTCTTCACAATGAAGCTGCAGGAATAACATCCACCTGGTCTCAGTAAAAACACAATTGGGAAATGCAGTGGGATCAGCAGGATCTACCACTATCTCATCCCATGAGGACAAGCACAAGAGGCAAGATGAGGCAATGGTGCTTTCCCTGCAAACATTTAATGCAGTCCAGATGGACTTCAAGAAAGCTGTGAAGAACATGGGTTTTTTTAAGGGTTTGACTATTCTTTTGGTCAAAGGCTCGTGGGAGAAACAAAATTAATATGAAGAGAACTGCAGTGAAGATAGCAAAAAACCCTAAATGATCTTTGATTCAGTTTCTCACAGTGCTTATCATCTCAGGGTAGGCAAAATAATAAAAGATAGAGCAAAGAAATTCCATCAGATTATTTAAAGAAAAAACTAAGAACAGTGCACACAATTCATATTGGGCTCTTGCCACCTCTTATTTAAGTCTGGAATTGGAAGAAGTGCACCTGTACAGACAGGTATAAAGCACATAATCCATCAGAAGTAGCACCTGTAGTAATAAATCCATGAAATAAGGGACAAATACATCACATTCTTCAATACAGTACACCTTGTTCACCTTTCACATCATTCTTAAGTAGGTCTACATGTGAATGAATAGGAATTAGTGGGAGTAATGACATTTGACACCACCTGGCAGCTAGTCTGGAGATCTGATACGATTCGGAAGGATACTTTATTGTAAAAACTGTCAATGATTAGAAACACTTCGGCTGCAAACACTTTGCAAAACTGGATTGACGGCACTGAAGTTTCCTGTCTTGGAAATAAAATAAATTTGACTTCACACAGCTGCTCTATTTTTGTACCGTCAGAACAAGCGTTTCAGAACTGCCATTGTGAATCGCAGTTCTGTGCCGTGTTTATCTGCTGTATGACAAATCAGAACTGGAACCAAAGCCAAAAAGCGTGCCTTAAATGACCTGAAAAACGAAATTCTGTCAGAGTAGCTTCCTTCCAACAACAGAAATTAAAAAAAAAAAAAAAGAAAAAAAAAAAGGAAAATTTCTAAAAATGCAGCTGAGCAGGGAAGCGAGCTCAGTAGTGCTGAAGTCGTTCACAAATGTTCCTTCCCCATCCTGGCACAGCAGCTCCCGACACTTGACGCACACACACACAGGTGCCAGCGCTACTGTAACCACGACATTACGTCTGGTGCCTCTTCTCACAGCCTGCTGGTTGGTCATGGTCCTCTACTGCCCTGTGTGGCTTCACCCAACCCCTCTCTGCAAGGCCATCCAGGGCAGCTCTGCCATCCACCCTTCTGCTCCGACGGCGTGGAAGCGAAGCCGGGCTGCTCTGCTGCTCCTCTCTGCCAGCATCCTTCTTCCTCCTTGGCAAAATGTCAGGAGAGCATTACCTGCTGCGTGGGCTTGGCAGTGCTAGGACAGGCCTGGGTGAGGAAGGGAGTTAGCCTGGGAATTCCCCACATGTTGGAGGGGTGCAAGAATAAAGGAGTCCTAGAATGGCCTGGGTCGGAAGGAATCTTAAAGAACATCCAGTTCCAACCCCCCTGCCATGGGCAGGGACACATTCTACTAGACCAGTTTGCTCAGAGCCCAGTCCAACCTGGCCAAGAACACTTCCAGAGATAGGGCATCCACAACTTCACTGGGCAACCTGTGCCAGGGCCTCCCCACCCTCACAGCACAGAACTTCTTCCTAATGTCTAATCTAAACCTACTCTCTTTCAGTTTGAAGCCATTCCCCCTTGTCCTGTCACTCCACGGTCTTGTTAAAAAGTCCCTCTCCATCTTTCTTGTAGGCTCCCTTCAGGCTCTGGAATGTGTCCAAGCATCACTTTACGCTGCAGCTTCTGACGTGAAGCAAAGTCAGGTTGGGAGGAGCATTTAAATCAGTAAGAGGCATCTCTCCTTTCCTACACGATCCTGCACAGCCCACTCCAACTCCGGAAACTCGTTGCACAAGGAGCTTAACACAATCCCAACGCTTGGCAGTATCCAGACACTTGCTTTTAGCATCAGCATGTGAAGGATTCAAGTAGCACCAGTAGCAGCTTTGTAGCTTTATACTATTCATTGCAAAGCAGAAAAAAACCCAAGAAGTACATTTGTGATCTTTAAGCCTTCCAGTTTCAGGCAGGGAGCGAGATAACAAATTCTTCCTCATCAAAAGTAGAGAATAAATTTTAACTGCTCTCTACTGAGTCACTACACACCAAGATCTGATTTTGGAAGCACAAGCACATTTATAACCTTACTTACAACCTCGGTGGGCCTACTCGTGAACAAAACCTCACATGTGCTAAACACCAGTAGCTGCCTTTTAAATAATTAACTCTGCAAGAACTCAGAACTAGTTCAAAACAGTAAAAGCTTTGCAATCACATTCAAAGATTTTTTTTTTTTTTTTAAGGTGGAAAAAGAAATCAGAGGCAAGTTTAGCTGAAATCTTAGATCACCTGTAATACAAGTAATAGGAGCTGTTAAGCGTAAGTGAAGCCTCTGGGTGTTCTGAGGGCAGCACATTTCTCCCTCTCAGACCTCCAGTCATATTATTAAAAGCATGTCACATTTTTCCTTCTCCATTTCTTCCAATTTCAGAATCCCCCAAGACACATAAGGAGATGATACTCTTGATAGGCACTTTTTCTACCTGAAATTATTTTTTTTTCATTTAAGACGTACCGAATTGGATTATTAGTCCAATCAACTCTGGCATCTTGATCCCGGCAGAAACCAATATTGAATGTTTGAATGTTCCCTGGAGTAATGAAGCACTCACAACGCCACAGGAACAGAACTAGTCAAATATGCAGCGCTCAACACGGAGGAAAAAATTATTTCATGGCCTCTGTGGCTGTGGGGCCACACCTTGATATGCCAGACCTAGTCAGGTTTGGGGTTTTTTTTTAAAAAACTCCATTAATTGATCATGCCAGCCTTTCTCAATACATGTATTGATCCTAGTGTGGTACACTTCGACGAGAGTGATGATGTGGCCAGTCCTCTCACATTAGAAGTGCAAAAAAAGAAAGAGTTCACAGACATCCAAAAACGTAACGACAGCTGAACACTTCCTGTTGGCTGGGCATTTTGGCATTCGTTGGCTTTGGATTACGTAGAGTAGTTAAGCAGAAGAATAAAAAGATTTTTTTTTTTCTGTGTACACTGGGAACAGAAGGACCTAAACTCCCAAAGCAAACACGAAGTTCTGAGGAAAAGCCCCGAGGACTCTCAGGAAATTAATCCCCACTCAGCTGACTAGTCATCCCCACCAGCAGCCCAGCATCGCTCCTCCTGGGATCTCATGACACAGATGAAAGAGCAACTACATGGCGAAAAAAAACAACCCACGACACTTCAGCCACGCTGGTGGATGCAGACGGGGGAGATTCAGGGCAACACGGTCTATTTGAAAACATTATTCAGAACACAATCGTTCTTTGCGCTGTTAATGAGTAACACATGGTTTCTCGACAGAAGGGGCTGTTTTTGCCCAGCCATCACTTAGTTTAGCAGGAAGATTTCGAGCGATTCTCCCGGGAGCACCGGGAAGATCCACCAAAGCGCCCAATCACGATGCAAAGCAGCTCAAAAAAGCGATGAATAAAAAAAGCACCCTCTGCCTCCAAAAACACGGTCATTTCGAACTGACAGAGCAACTCGCTGCGGATTCAAACGCCGTGACACAGCCTAAAACCGGGGACCAGGTCGGCGGGATTTCCCGAGCAGTCACCGGGTCGGGGCAGGACAGGGCAGCCGAGGCTCGGCAGGGCGTGGGGGGGATGCGCCTCCCTCTTTCCATCCCTCATTCCCGGCCCGTGGAAACTCCCTTCTGCCAACGCCGCCGCTCCCCCGCGCCGAGCACCGGCACCATCTCCCGGGAAGGGGGGAAGGGAAAGGGGGAAGGAGGGAGGCGCCAGCACTGAGCACCGGGAGAAAGTTGCGTTCGGGCCAGGCTGTGGGGTGCCCGCAGATCGCTCCCACCCAGGAGAAGTTTGACCCCCTCCTCCCACCCTTCCCCCAAGCCCGCATCCCCCATCCCGCTCCTACCGCCTGCGGCGGGGTCCCGATCAGCATCTCCAGGTAGTAGCCGCGGCCGGAGTCGCCCTGGAGGTTCTCCACCATGGCCAAAAAGTTGAGGGTGCCCCCGGGATCCGAGGCCAGGGCCAAGCCGTCCGCGCCCCCGGCGGGGTCCTGCTGCGGGGCGCTGCCCCCCGGCCGCAGCACCACCGGGGCGGGCGGGGACCCGCCGGGGGCGGCGGGACGGGACACGCGGAGCGGCAGCGAGAACAGAGCCCGGCAGAGCCCCGTGGTGCCGGCCAGGAGGAGCAGCAATCCGGGAGCCGCCAGCGGCGTCCCCATCCCGGCGGCAGCGCGGGGGCCGCTTCCCAAGTGCGGCGGCTCCGGCCGGAGGCAGCGGCCGCCTGGCTGCCAGACGGGAGCAGCCGAGGGGGGAGGAGGAGGAGGAGGAGGAGGAAGGAGAAGGGAGCGGCTTACCCACGCCCCGGCTCCATCTCCCCCTCCTCCCCCGAAGCGAGCTCCTCCTCGCGTTCCTCCCGCACGGTCCCCAAAGCTCCGAGCGCTCCGGCTGCCCGGAAAGTTGCTCCGACCCAACGCCCTCGGGAGAAACTTCCCGGCCGGGCTCGGCTCAGCCTAACCCAGCTCAGCCCAGCCCAGGCCGCAGCCCCGCTATCGGAGCGTGACGGCACGGAGGGGAGAAAAGTTTCCGAAAGCCCTAAAGGGAGGGCGGCGGAGCGGGGATCCCCGCCGGGGCTCCGGCAACCTCCCAGGGCTCCCCTCGCCACCCCGCGGGAGCAGAGGCTGTGCTCGGGCAGCAGGAGGCGGAGGTGGGAATGCGGGGTCACCCGGGGATGCGGGTGCGTCTCCCGCACGGGTGTCCGTGTGCGAGGAGAGGGCGAGTGGATGGATACGCGTATGGAAATTCATCTAATGCGCTGGCAGGAGCGAGGCGTGCAAGGCGTCTGCCTGGGAGAAAGCCTGCGAGGCTTTTTGAATGTCTTCATCATGCACGGAGTTAATAACGGCAGTCAAGTGCGGCCTTTTGAAGGATGGGAGCACTTAGGATGGAATTAGTCTCTACATCGCTGGAGTAATGACAGCGCCAGATAGATCGCTGGATGGAGCAGATAGTCCCACAGCCTTGAAATATAACACCGGGCAAGTCTCAGCAGAGTCACTCTGTGGCTGTTTCTGACCCTTCCCCCCATCCTCTGTAGTAGATAAAGTTGAAAATTACTCAGCCTTAGTCGTGTGTACTCTCGCTGTCCGCTGATCAATTTGCTGTCTTAGGCAACCACCTGGTCACTTCTTGTGTCTAAATCTGAGCCAAGCTGCGTGGACTAAGGTCCCTCCCCCGCCACAGTAAACAGAAAGAGCTCTCTCCCTCCCTCCCTTGAGCTGGAGTAATCATCCACAAGATTTCCAGGTGTTTCACGGGTGTTAAATGAAGTTTCACTAGGAGGTAGACAGCGGTAGTGTTCATTCCCAGGAAGGCTGAGCAAACTGTTTGCTGGAAGGATACTCAGGTGAAGCTGTTAATCGTAGCCATTGCCAGAGTTGCTTGCAGAGGATAATCTTTAAAAAGAAAATGGGAGCCCACCTTCACTTGCTGAAGAAAAAAAAAAAAAAAGGTGTCACATTTTTTTCACTGATGTTTTCAGTGCTCTGGCTCTGTCATTTAAAATCTGGAGCTCTTGAACTGACTTTGTAGGTTCTTCCTTACATCAGATCAGTGCTACTTGTCTTCTTGTGCGGTTGGATGCTTTCCCCCCGGGCAGGAGGGGGATGTGGCCCCTGTCCTGGCTGGTGGAACTCTCCACAGGGAGGAAAGCGCTGCAGGGGAGGTGGGAAGCCTGCAAGGACCTTGGCCTGGCTGGGGACCGGAGGAGAGGGCACAGATGAAGCTTGCTGTCAAGGAGGTTATTTTACTTGTGGGGAAACCACACACCTCAGTAAAAGGTGAAACTGTGCGAAGTTCCCCTGCTGCACAAAGCTTTCTGTTTGCCTGACAAGTAGGAATGTGAAATATTGCGGTCCTGGTTCGGCTGGTCCCACCTGCTCCAGACAGAGCAGGGAAAAGCTGCTGCGGGCTGATGGCTGCTGAGCACCTGAGGGAGTGGCAGCACAGTTCGCACGGAGAGGTTATCTCCGGGGTGCTACAGTAATGGCTTTTCCTAATGTAGCTGGGATGGTGACAGGTTACACTGTAGGGCCTGTCTAGTCGGAGCTGAAGCTGAAGGGGAGTTAAAATGCTCGGGGCTCTTCATGGGTGAGCTGAAAAGCGGAGAAATGGCCCCCGCCCATTTGGAAAAGGGAATGTGAAAAGTAATCAGGAGTATAATGGAACACCCCCTCAGAGTGGTAGGGATGTATTTATAACAGTCAGCGGCTATATGCATTTTGTTTTAATTCTTTTACAGTACAGTAAGTCTTCCCCCTTGCTGCCGTTGCTAAGATACGTTACCACACTTCTGGCTAAAGCAGCTCCAGTCAAAGAAGAGTGTGGTTTTTTGGAGAATAGGGGATACAGCATAGCCTTTAAGTGTTTCAGAGAAAACTTGTCCTTTTTTTTTTTTTTTTTTCATATTGTTTGTAAAAGTTCTTCTTGTCCTGTTTTCCACAGACCTAGAGAAGTCTTGTAATAACCCTGCATCTGCTGCATATGAGATGCCGTGTGTGTGACCTTTCTGTCCTCCCATCACACCATCAAAACAGGGCTTGTGCTCTCCTGCAACAGCTTGTTTTGAGGTTTTTGCCTTTCCTCCTCTGCTGCTTTATGTACTTAAGTATCTGATAAGGCTGGGTACAGGTGAGAAGTTCCACTGCATTTCTGAATGATGGCAGAAATGGGCCTTAGAGGAGCTATGTGAACAGCTGCTTGGGGAAGAAGATATCAAAAAAGTCCTCCCAGAGAGCCAAATGTAACTATATCCAAAGTGTTCCTCGGAGGGGAAGTCATCTGTATGCAACAAATGCCACAGTCAATATGCACATTTCAGTTTTATGCACCACATACAGAAAAGAAATGGAGTGCCAGAAATAGACACAAGTTTTAAGTGTCTGTATGCCTTGTATTCTCCAATGTTGGGTGAATCTTTTTTTTCCCCTCTCTTTTTGTGATTCCAAATATGTATTCTTTGATTAAATAATAAAAAACTTTAAATATCAGCCCCCGTGAATAGGTCTTTTTTTTTTTCTTTTTACTAAAGTCAATTGTCCACATATAAATTTTCAGGTGCATCTTGACTCTGATCCAACTCTGCATTCATTTAGTTGACGGTACCACGGTGCTTTAAAGGCACTTGACAGTGAATTAATGCTTGTCTCTATAACACAACTTCCCACCAGTGTTTACAGAACACAGAGCATCATGAAAATGCAACTGCTCTGTGCTATGGACAAGGTATCTGAACTCAGTCAGAGGGACAGTTGCTGTGTGGAGATGTTAAATCAGGACTGTCGAGAAAACAAGCAGGAACGGAGAAGGCGTCTGAAGATGCAGAGGAAGTGCTGGAGCTGATCCGAGCATAGGAACTCTGTGTGGCTAAAAAGAGATCCTCTCCTTCCCAAAGAGGAAGCTATTAGGGGATTGCTCAGATCAAAGCGATTCTCTGCTGTGCTTCTGAAGGAGTCAGGCTGACCTGTGCTGTTGTTACACAATGATAAGGGCAGATGGACACAAAGACTCCTGTTCTAAGATTGCTTTGTCTACTCTCTGTGTTCCCTCTGTTAGCATAATCAATACTTTAATCAGTTTTAAGTAGACTGATTGCTCTTTACTGCTAATTGCACACTGGTACTGAATGAAACCCAGCTGGACCTGTGGTGCACAAGCTGTTAATTCATAGAATTTGGCAGCCCTGGGAGAGGGGAGATTTTGTTCTTCCTGGACCTGACTGGGAAAAGGTCTTCTCTGTCTCTGGTTGTCTTGCAATCAGATTTTTCATATTTTGGGCCTAATCCAGTAAAATGTTGCTGGTAAATGACAGAAGGGTAGATATGCCACCAGAGAGCTATTGCAGTGCCACTGCCAGGGCACTGTCCTGTGTCCTGTGCCAAAGTGAGGGCATGGACAGTTCTGGGACTTGTTTAAGGACCAAGCATACGTACCTGATACAGAGCTCATGCAAAATTAATTTTGTGGCTGAAGTCTTGGTTGGGGGTGTAGGTAGAAATGTTTGTCACCCTCCATCTCTTTGTTTTGGGTAGAGAATCTGTGGGTAGGGGTGTCTTCTTTGATGAGTTTTCTGAATGGTGATAAATCTCTTTTTTTGTGTAGGATGTTGAAGAGCCAGCTGTCTTCAGTCAAAGTTCCATTAAAAAACAGGCACAACATCATCCTTGGTTGCATTGAAGGCACGAGATCATTGGGGGAGCCTGGCTGAGCTGATTTCAAAAGCCTTCTCAGGACAGTGATTTGTGGTGGAGGCTGTCACCCCGTTGGGTGCTGAGGTCCCTATTTTGGAACTTCTTCTATGGAGCAAGGTCCCCCCACCCCAGCAAGATTTCACAGGATGTGTTTATCTCCATTTGGAGCATGGGGCCCTTTCTCCTACAGAAATCTCCACACCCCTGTATGTTTTCTTTCTCTCATATGTCTTCAAGTCCACATACACAGCACCCTCTCCTCTAACCTACCTCATCCAAGTGCAAGGTCCTTCACCTGGATCAAGGCAACCCCTGGGATTTAATGCAGGCTGAGGGATGAACAGACTGAGAGCAGCCCTGCCAAGATGGACTTGGGGGTGTTGGCAAATGAGAGGCTGGACCTGCCCTGGCCATGTGTTCTGGCAGCCCCAAAACCAACCATGTCTGGGCTGCATCACACGCAGTGTGGGCAGGAGGTGAGAGGGGGATTCTGCCCCTCTGCCCCCTCAGGTGAGACCCCCCTGCAGAGCTGCCTCCAACCCTGGGGAACAGCACAGGGAGGACATGGAGCTGCTGGAGAGAGGCCAGAGGAGGCACCAAGAGGATCCCAGGGCTGGAGCAGCTCTGCTGGGAGAGCTGGGATTGTTCAGCTGGAGAAGAGAAGGCTTCATAGTGACCTAATTGTGGCCTTCCAAGAAAGATGGAAAGAGAGTTCTTTCAGGGCATGTAATGACAGGATAAGGGGGAATGGCTTCCAACTGAAAGAGAGTAGATTTATATTAGATGTTAGGAAGAAATTCTTGGCTGTGAGCGTGGCAACAGGCTATGAAGCACTGGACAGGTTGACCACAGAAGCTGTGGATGCCCCATCACTGGAGGTTTTCAAGACCATGTTAGACAGGGCTTTGAGCAACTTGATCTGGGGGAAGGTGTCCCTACCCATGGCAGAGGAGTTGGAACTGGATGATCTTTAAGGTCCCTTATAACCCAAGCCATTCTATGCTCCTAGGATCGCTTTTTCCCAGATAAAGTGGTGTGACACCATTCAAAGGGAAGAGATGCAAAACCCAGCTTGTTTTCTGCTTGTCTCAGTGCTGGAGCAGAGGAGCTGTGCAGGAGCCACCATCTCTCCTTCATGAGAGGCAGAAATGCAGCTGCAGGTCCGAGTGGCTCAAGGTCAGGTTTGCTCAGGCCCCACAGGCTCAAAGGGCAGCACAGAGCAGAGGTCAAGGGAAGGGTCATGGACATCCTGATGGTGCAATGTCATCAATATGTTTGGTGTTGTGTTTGTTTTGACTGTTTATCACCTTCTGTTTGAATCCTGCTAGGCGTAACTCATTTTTTGGGCATCTGCCTCATGTCAGGCAGCCTGCAGAGTTCTTGATAAATGCATTGGTTACTTTCTGAAAAGTGTTATTTCTCCTCAGAAAGTTCTTCAGGCTTCCCCAGCTCTATTCTTTAGCTGGCACAACAGAAAAAATAATTTGTGGGTTAGACCTTAAAATGATCCAATATCGACCTTCTGATTCCAGACCTTCCTACACCACAAACAGCAATGGTTATAAATTTATAAACTATGAAAAATTAAACAGGCAGTGAACTATAACAGTGCTTTGAAAACAACACATTGAGAGCTGGCACGTAATGCTGAGACTACTCAGATATAAAAATGTGGGGCTACAATCCACTTGCCCAGAACTGGTAGACTATTCATTTATTGTTAATAGTAGGGATAGCTTGTTATGGGATGTTCAGGAAACTAGTCATCTTGGGTAAGACTTTACAGAAGTAGAGGATATGGGATAGGGAGTCCTTGTGGAAGTCTGGGCACTGGTCTTTTTGGGGAGGTAAATGCCTTGGATGGGTTTTGTTCTGACCTGCCTATGATCCAGATGTTCAACAAAGCAAATACAGGTGTGCTCCTGCCTGCACCCCCCTTAAACACTGCAATAAGGAATGTTTTTAAAATAAGTTTGTCGTTGAATAGAGCTGTGGGTCTATATTTTTGCCCATTTTCGGAGAGACTGAGGAATTTAGTGATGGATCACGTTGTCTGGACAGCCAGCCTTCATCTGGGAAGTTGCTGGCTGTCTTAATGTCCTTTGTGGTAGTCTGTATAACCACTCCAGCCTGGAAAGTTCAAGAAATAAAGGAGCTCACATGTGGCAAAATCAGTTCCTGCAGCCTGTCTTTATAACTTGCTGGGTTTTTTTGGTCCTCCTTTCTTTATCACCCTGATGCTGACCCTGACAGAGCCTCTGAACACTGGATGCAGCAGGTAAATTTTGCCACAATCTATAAATATCTGCAATTTCCTTAACTTGGGGTCCCCAACTCAGTGACTGCCAGCTGGACAGAGAGCTTAATTCCTTCCTTCCTTGTCTCTCCTCCTGGACCAGTAAATTTCTGGATTCTAGTTTAGATATGCTGCTGCAGTAAATAAAAGCTGAAATACTGAAGGCTGAGCACGAACCACTGACTTCCAAGGGTCTGAGTGATACTTGGATGAAGGAGAATTTAGAGGGACAACCTGGGTACATGTAATTAGTAGGATTAATTAAAGATTTTTTTTTAAAACCCATTTTCCATCTTGATAAGAGATTGTTTTCAGTCTGACAGTGAGCTCTTTATTTTTTATTTTTTAGTCTTGAAATGGCTCTTTGTTTATATATTTTGCCAAAAATTTTGTTTGTTTTTGATTTGGTGGGGTTTTGTTTGTTGTTTTTTTTTTTTTTCTGAAATAGTAAGAGAGAAACACCAAGAAAAAATTGTTACGTTGGTCCCAGTGACCTTAATCTAAATAACCTACTTTGTATCCCATTTCTTTCTAATTAAAACAAACAAATAAACAAACAAACCATCCCCTCCCAAAACTTGAGCTCTGCTTTTCCCAAATTCTTAGAAAGGTCGAACTTTTTCTGTTCATGCATGTGAAGACAAACGTGTGCATGAAAAATGAAGATGTTACCAGCAAAGGAGACCACAAGCACTGAAATATTCTTGGCATCTAAGCCATGGGGAAAAACTGATGCATCTAAGAGAGGTTTACAAAGCCATCTATCAGCTTTGTAAAATAAGGTCTTGTTGTTATCCTTCTGGGCCTCTGGAGGTCTCTGAAATGCTTTATTGGGCTGGAGGAAGGTGAAATGAAATTGTGTTTTACAGAATGAACTGCACTGGCAACTGTAATGCTGGTTCATGATGTACCAGGGTATATTTAGCCTTTTGAGTGTGCAAATGATAAGCCCAAAATGCTACTTAAAGCTCACACATACTTTAAAAAAAGTGATAATGAACTGTTTTCAGCTGTGAGTATTGGACTTTCTGCAAGACAGCTGAAAAAAATGGTTTAGGTGCTTTAAGGTTAAATAAGTCAATTAGTAAATGGGTTGCTAATCCTACACTCACCTGGTAATGACAGTAGATGAAATGGTCCGGAAAAAAATACATCCCAAGTCAAAACACTGAGATCCCTTTCTAAAAAAAAAAAAGAGTAAAATTTGTGATCTTAGAAAGTTTGATTATGTTATTAATGTGTAAAATTTTACATGCCTTTGCAGTTCAATTTTTCTCTGTCTTCTCTGTTCATTATTCCTCATCAGATACAGACTTACAGGTCTTCTCGTAATTTATGTCTCCTGACTTTTTCTCTTTTTCAAGAATCCAACAATGAGAATAATTTTGTCTGCCTTTTGGAATTCTTTGTTTTCAGGAAACAGTGCACCAGGGAGATGCAGCCTCTCCCAGGCAGGCAGCCAAAAGAGGCAGAAGTCTGCAAGCAAAGCTTAAAAAACTTGAGGTGATTCTTCCCTCATTTGTAATAGAGCCCACTGAAGGGAGATGGATTGATATGCTGCTTAGAAGGGCAAGATCTAGGAATTTTACCTCAATTTGTCTTCCCTTCTTAATAGTTTATACTATTTCTTGTGTTGGGCATTCAGAAATATATTACTTGGAGCTGGCTTTGTGACTTCTGATTGATAATGGCCAGAACCTCAAATTAGAGAAGCTTGTAATTGCTAAACTTAGGGGCTGAAGTCTTTTGGGCTGAAAGTTTTCCAGAGACCCATCCTGTTTTCTGCAAGTTTGTTCCTGGCCTTTCTGAGGAATGCACTGGAGAAAAGCACATTGTGCTGCAGTTAAAAAAAAAAAAAATCAGTCAATTTGGGGTATTTAATTGTGAGAAGGAGATCTGGAATGTCCAGGTAGTAGGGAAAAAAAAAGGCTCAAAGGAAATTTGCCTGCCTATGAGGTATATGGGAGGTATATATAGTGAGATGTGTGTATATATACATGATATATATATAATAAAACCAAATATGAGCATAGACACAGTTATTTTCTTATAAAAATCAGTTTACATGTGCTCAGTGGCAGCTCAACTGGCAGCTAATTTCTTCCCAGGGCCCAGGGGAAATTATTCCATCTCTTTGTTCGTGTTCACCTTCAGGCTGGAGAGCACTGTTTGGTCCTGGTGTGGGGCTTGATAAGACTTTTCCTTGGAATTCCTGCTCTTGTGCTCTGAACAGAGGGACAGAGATCACAGCAGTGACAAGAGGCTCTCAGGAGAATGCAGGCAGAAAGGCAGCTGAAGTGGAGCGGGACGTGGCCCGGCATGCACAGGGCTGGACAGGAGAGCTGTGACAGCACAAAGAGAAAGGGACCTGCACAGTGATGTGACCTGGAGGAGAAAAAAGCGTGTGTTGGAGTGACAGGAACAGGCTGACACAGAGCAGAAGAGCTGGTGGTGGATTTAAAACATTTCCCTACCAAACAGGGATGTGAGTGACTGAATCCAGTATGCCTGGGATGAAGTGGTTTGTTAACTAATCAAGATTTTCCATTCAGGAATCTGTTCCATCTTATTTTGAGAGCAACCAGACCTTCAGGATTCTCAGAGGCCTTTTCCTTCTTAGTCCCTGCTGGACAAGTTTATTGACTGCATTTTAATACCTTCTGAAGAACCACACAAAAAAACCCTTCAGGGATTCACCTTCTACTCTGGTCCCATGGCAAGGGTTTAGGTGCTATTGCTTTTGAATATGAATTTCAGGATATAGTACTGATAATCCTATTAGTTTATTTAGGAAATAAAGAAAAAATAAGAAATAGAAGTTGACTTAACTTTGAAGGTAATCTCCTTTATTAGACTTGTATGAGAATACATTTTTCAAAGAGAAAAAGCATTCAAGAATTGCTGTTTCACCTTTCTAGGGCATCATGTAGGCTGAAGTACCACGTGGAAGTACTGAATGAGTTTTTGGTTACCTTGTATTAGCAATACCCTTATCCATCCTCTGTACCCTACTGACACTCAGGTAAATCTGATCCATTTGTGACAAAAGAGAGCTGTAACGTGCAGGTTTGAGTTCACTCCACCACGTATAAGCAGGCTCTGCTTTAAATAGTTCATAATAACCGTTCGGATTTGAAGGAAAGTTGGCAGGAATGCCTTCTGCTAGGTGACCTTTGCAAATGTGTCTGCTGCTGCTACATGTAGTACCTAGGAAGATGGTGTTTACTGCAGTGGTTCTCTCCTGGGAGCTGGGAAAGAGGACACAGCAGCTCTTTGAGGCTTGGGAGAAGATAATCAGAGATGTCACTCCCCACTCCATTCCTGCCAGATGCAATTAGAAGTTTCGCTGGGGAGAAAATCATTTTGGGGCTGCACTTAAATCCTAGAAGGGAATTTAAGACACATGTGAAATGCTCCCTTATCAGCAGCTGATTCTGTAAACAGAATGTAGATACAAGTAATGGAGTAGAATTTGCTTTTTTTGCAATGAATACAAGGTATAAAGTGTTTATTGACTTAAAAAGAAAAACTGAACAAACAGAATAAAGAAGAAAGCATTCATGGCTGCTTTGAAGGAAAGAATGTTTTTATTTCATACTTTGAAGAAATTGTTCAAGTAGTTCAGCTGTGTAAAAATGTGACCCCTCTAATGCTGCCAAGGGCAGTGAGATCAGGGATAATCTGCTGGGGAAATGCAGCTCACGCAAGCCAAAAGCAGAGTTTTAAACTTACAACACCAGTTTTTTCAAGAGTGAGGCATGTGCAGGAGGGATTCTTTGCTTGCTAAAGAATCCCATCCCCTGTTTTAAAGAACGTTCTCTCTGGTTTTTGCTGTAGGTCCATGTGAGGGACAATCCATGACATCTTCTCCCTCCTTACTCCTTTGTCTTCCCAGTTAAAGGCTCCATATGAGGGTAAAGGAAAACTATGTAAAAGTTACATTTCCTCCTGCATTATTCTTCTTCTGAAAGAATTGCAGGATAACTGCCCTAAAAAGGTGTAGACCAAACTGGTGCATTGCAGCACCACCACATGGGGCAGGGACACCTTCCAGGTTACACAAAGCCCCATCCACCCTGGCCTTGAACACCTCCAGGGATGGGCAATCCTCAGCTTCTCTGGGCTGTTCTCTTCCAGTGTCTCAACACCCTCACAGCAAAGAATTTCTTCCTAATAACTAATCTAAACCTGCTCTCCCTCAGTCTGAAGCCATTTCTGTGGCTATACACAAGTGACTGCTCCCACTGTCGTTGTGGTGATGGATGATGTGCACATGCCAGGCTCTTCATGGTTCTGAGGGGGTGCAACTTGCTCTTCATATTCGTGTGGTACTGCAGTGCCCTTGTGCACTGCTGGATACACCCTCTGACTCCCGGTTTCTGCTGGAAAATCTTGCCAGGGCTTCCTCTAGGTAGTAGAGCTGGGGAGGAAGAATGGATGGAGATCATTTCCCCCTTACCTGCCCCTTTCTGATCAGTGTTGCCAGGTCTGTGTGGTGCTGTGAGGACTGCAGGGCAGTGCCTGAAAGAAGAGTCCTGTTACACAGGTGGTCCCACAGTCCTCATGTTGACACGAGAGAGGTGAAGTATCACAGAGCGTGTCTTTATAATTAGGGAGAGAGATACCACCTCCAACACTCTGCTTCTCTGAAAATGTCACTGACTTCTTGTTCTTGGAATATTATAATATCTCTTCTTGGCGTTCCTGTTGTGAAAAACTCTGGTGTAATTGCTCGGGAGTCCCTCGCACTTCCAAATATAAAGTCCTATTTAAAACACTCTTCTTCGTAGGGCCTGAGTGGTTTTCTGTGCAATGAGGAGGTACCCCGGCCATGCCTGGGGTTGGGCTTTCAGGTTTGCTGCCTGGAGGCACTGTGAACCTGGTTTTCAGGATGATGTTCCCTAGGACAGTGTGGGTGTAAATGTTAAGCACTGGTGAGGCCCCACCTCGAGGGCTGTGTCCAAATCTGGGACTTCACTGCAACAAAGACATTGAGGAGCTGGAGCTTGTCCAGAGAAGGGAATGGAGCTGGGGAAGGGTCTGGAGCACCAGGAACAGATGAGGGGAGGGCTCAGCCTGGAGAAAAGGAGGTTCAGGGGAGACCTTATCGCTCTCTACAACTTCCTGCAAGGAGGGTGTAGCCAGGTGAGGATCGGCCTCGTGTCCCAGTCAACCAGACAGGAGGAGAGGAACTGGCCTCAAGCTGCACCAGGGGAGGTTCAGGTTGGACATCAGGAGGAATTTCTTCACTGAAAGGGTGGTCAGGCATTGGAAGGGGCTGCCCAGGGAGGTGGTGCAGTCTGGCAGACTGGTGGAATCTTTACATCTTATTCGCACCCTTGCCCTGTAACTTATTTTGGCTGTAGTCACTGAGCACTTCCATTCTCTTGTTTTCAAAGTCTTTCCTAGAGCTGTTTGAGCTGTAGCTGAAATATATAAGGTCAAAACACCAATTTGCTTGAGTGGGCAGTGCTGCTGTAGCTGTTGTAGCAGAGAAAAATGGTGGTGCTCTGCATGTCAGACTTTGTTCCTTCACCCTGCCATGTTACTGCTTTCCTCTTCTGGGAAGGGAACCCCAGACACAAGTCAGTGGAATTTACCAAGTTGGGAGTGCACTGAGTGAGAAAGAAGTGCTGCAGGAAAGAAATGTACCCTTAATGATAATCCTCAAGCATTAAGGGATGAGCTGCTTTGTAGCACTTTGCCCTTCGGTGCTCTTGCTCTGTGTCACTCCAGACATCCTTGCTTTGCTCAGCAATCATATCACCAGGGCAGTGTTTGACTCAACAGTTTGTTTCCTTCTTCTTCTTTATCATGGTGCTGGGCTTTCAGTTCACCTTTCTTCCAGCCTGACTGCTGAAGTTCTTAGCAGTTTTGAGGCACTTCTTTCAGCACTGTGCCCAGGGTATTGTTTGGTCTCTATGTTATCTTTATCTTTACCCCATCAGCAGATCTTTTGCTCCTGGCCAGTGATATTGGTATGCTCACAGCACCCAGGTATGTTCCTTCTTTCTTGTCAGCTCACATGCTCATCAATAATTCTGTTTCTACCTCCCTTATCTCTCTCTTTGAGAGACACAACTTCTTTAAAGATAACAAAAAAACAGAAATTCTTTTCTTCCCCTCTGATTCTCACCATTCATCTTTCTTCTCTCACTAGCGACGTTTGTGTCATTCTTGTTGTTATTGCCAAGAAAATACCTCTTTATAAAACAGTGCTGCTCTGCTCTGGACCTGTCTCGCCCACACTATCAAAACAGGCATGTTTATTTTTAAGCACAGTTCGTGGCAATTCTTAACTTTGGTTCAGTGGATAAGGCCTTCCATGTGGCTTTGTTTTGTGCCTCCACATCAGCCACATTATCTATGCCAGTGTCTTCATTTCCTTACCCACCCTCTGCACTCTCCTAAAGTGGGTGCAAATCAGACTGATTTTGCACTTTTTTTCTGTTCCTCATGACCCCCATCTTTTCTGAAGACTAACCCTTGTAGTCTGATATTCTCATCTGATGTTTATTATGGTTTTTCTGTGTATTTTTCTCAGCTCTCTCTCCACCTGCCAATTCACATTTTTTTTTTTTTGGTTTAGCATCCTTTCCTCTTTCCTTGCTGTTTCTACATCACACATTTCTCATTTTGTCCTTTGAATTTTTTTTATTAACTCCTTTCACTTCTTGTTTGTTTCCACAATTTAAATCCCTTCCTAAAAGGACTTTTTGTGTTTTTCTACTTAATCCCAAGCATACTGTCTGTCATGGATCAGCATTGCTTGTTTTCTTTACTAGGCTGTATTACCCTGGATGATATTGAGCTTGCCTGATGTTTTTATGGTTTTGTTGTTGTTTGTGTCTTTATATAATCCTCCTCCAAGTGTCATATTGGAAACTTCTTAAAGGGGTATGGATATTTTATTTCCAGCTTCATCATTATTCTGTTTCTGCTCAAAACCAGGCAAATTTTAAGACTCCATTTTCCAGAAAGACAAAAACATGAGAAGACTTCTTTTGAAAGGAATCAAAGATGTGAGAACTCACAGGCATCTTCTTCAGAGCCTTAAAAAAAAAAAATACTGCATTGGGCAATCCAACTGTGAAAGGGAAAGGAAAACTTTGGAGAGGGTTCAAGGCCCAGCTAAATGTAACACCTTGGGCTGCAGACAGTTTCTTGGCTTTTTTTTTTTTTTATCCTATGCATTTTCATCCCATGTGCCAAATCCACTTGGTCACAGGTTTCAGACTTGCTGAATGAGCCATGGGGAGAAAGAAAAAGGCTGCAAAAACTGTGCTTTATGGGTGGCTGTGAGCCTGGAGGCAGAACCCAACTGTGAAAGCCAAAGAAAAATACTTCTGGTTGGGTGATTCACTGTGTTGTTTAGGGGCCTGATTTCATCTCAAGTCTCTCTGTATTTGATATAATACTCAGCTGCTGCAGACAAATACTTTTGGTGCAAGTCTCCTCTTTCACTGAAAAAAACCCATTATCTATTCCTTACATCTCTAGGGGAAAGGACATTTGATGTGACTGTGTCTGAAAGATTCATAAACCAGAACATGGTTGTTGTTTGAAGTCTTTTAAATTTTTTTTTGTTTTAAAAAATCATACTGTGATTTTTAAATCCATCTTCTCGATTTGGGGGACAGGTGATTTGTCATTTGCCATCACAATCAGAATACAAATACCTCTCCTTCCTACCAGAACTGGTAAGATGTGGAAAGATCAATTCCTTCATTAATAGGATGGACAGTGGGGGAGAGGAGTGTTTCCATGGGAAAATCACTGAAGAAGCTGGATTTATGTGATACAATTACTGAGGGGAAAGGCCCCATCATGCACAAACAGGGGAAAGTGGGAGAGGTTTCTGAGAAACTGTTTCATGTGGAGGCATGCCTGGGAGGATAAAGGTCCCTTAAAATGCTCTTAAGCTGTAGCTAAGTCTGGACTGGGCTTATGCTTCTGTTTCAGAGGTGTGAAGCTTGGAGACGTGCAAAAAAGCTCCCAGGCTCTTTAAAGGCCTGGAAGGATGGCTGTGTCCCCTGTGCAATCCAGTGATGCTGGGATTTGGGATCAGCCATTTGATTTCCCGTCTGGTTTATAGGAACCAGCATAGGAAGAGAGAGGAGGAAGATAGTGCTTCTAAAAAAATAAAAAGGAAAGGTTATACTTTGGGTAAGGGAAGCCTGAGGGATCCCAGTTGTTGTACAGAGCTGCCCTGGGCTTTTTATGAGGGGAGGGAGTCAAATAATAAGGGCTGGACGGGAGGTTTCTCATTAGGGTGTCATGATGCTCCCTGTCCTGGAAGGTGAGACCAGCCTGTGGCCACTTCCAATATGTTATTAAAGCAGTGGGCCCAGCTCAGGGGCTCTGATAGTCGATTTACTGCTGTTTCCTTGGCACCTCAGGGGTCTGCTTAGTGCAGGGATGGCTCAGAGAATGTAGGGGAGTTCTTCAGTTTGAATGTCACCCTGCACAACACATCTATACCGCTTTTGGTCCTCAGCCAGCTTGTGTAGGTGCTGCTGTGCTGAACCAGCCAGATTTGTTGGGCTGGGGAACATCTGTTCAGTGGTCCCCTGAAAGATACAAGCAGATCTGAAACTATTATAGGCAGATCTGAAACTGTTATAGGCAGATCTGAAACTGTTATAGGCAGATCTGAAACTATGAGACAGATGCAGATTGATGAAACTGGTCTGGATGCTGGACTCAACACGTGCACCTTTTTGTGCCTCCTGCACTGCAGGGTGTTGTATTGTCTGCTCTCCCAAAATAGCTCTGGAAGGGATTGTTCTCCAGAGGAAAAACCTCTGAAGTGTAGGTTCTTCCATGCTGTGAAAAAAATGTTTGTGCAAGCTCACAGCTGGGCTATATTAGCAATAAATTATGGGAATTGGCGGGTCGTCCATCTATATGGTCTGATTTGGGGTTAAGGGTGGGAGGAAAAGATTTTCACATGCTTCCCACCTGTCTTCAGGAGCAAGGGAATATTTGTTTTGAAGTGCTTGCACGTCTTTATGGGCAAAAGTCACAGTGTGACACTGTCATGTCAGTGGTGGATTCTTATTATCCTCCTTGTGTTCTCGCACAGACATATTCAAAAGCAGTGAAATCCTTATGTGGATTTCAGGCATTTCAGTCCAAACTATGATCCTGAGGACCTTGTGCTTGTTACTAACTAAACTTGGAGACAGTGACGGGTTTTTGTTTTTCTCTCCTCCTCTCCCCTGGAATTTTGCTCCCCTGAAACACTCCTGAATGAATGTCTGTGCATACACAGAGAGACAGTCCCTCCAGTATTATAGAATCATGGAAAAATCTGGTTGGAAGGGACTTCTGGAGGTTACAGAGATCAAGTTTCTACATGCAGTGATTACATTCCTGACACTTGGTCCGCTGTGGCTCTACCCAGCCAAGCCCTGTAAACCTCTGAGGACGGAGAATCCATGCTCTCCCTGGGCAGTGTGCTCCAGTGCTGGGACACACTCTCCCATGGAGGAAATATTTCCTGTTGTCCAGCCTCAGCCTCACAAAGTGTAACCCGTGGGTGTTGCCTCTTGTGCAGAGAAAGGCTTGGCTGTGTCACCTTTCTGGTTTTTAAGCTGTTATGAGCTGCTGGGGGATCTGCCCTCAGCCTCTTGTCTGCAAAACCAAAGCCCAGCTCCTCTCAGCTCCTCATCACGGGTCCCTGACCTA
>JAWWES010000001.1:112193165-112211210 GCA_035583135.1 Lophotriccus pileatus
CTGCTGTGGGATCTGCCCTCAGCCTCTTGTCTGCAAAACCAAAGCCCAGCTCCTCTCAGCTCCTCATCACGGGTCCCGTGTTTGTGGTCCCTGACCTATCTGGTAACCCTCTGCCAGTCCCTCTTGTGCCAGATCCCTGCTGAACTGGGTTCCCACAGCTGTCCACAGTCTGTTCCAGGTGTGGCCTTACCTGTGCTGAGTTTTCCTTGGATATGTTGTCCTGGCCCTCCAGATGTGGCTGGGAGTTCACTGTATGAACAGGGCAAGTTGCAGTGGTGGCTCTTATCCAGCCTGGAGTCCACCATCATCCCAAATCCTTTGGAGCTCTTTTCAGTTGCTTCCCAGTGTGTCCCGATTCATGGAGTTGTTCCCTCTGAGCCAAAAATCTTTGGGCTTCTCTTTGTTGAATGTCAGGAGGTTTCTTTTGGCCTGATCCTCCTGTTCTACAGGATTCCTCTGGATTCAGGCTCTGCCATCCAGCAACTGCTCCCCTTTTCCTGGTGTCAGGTCACACTCTCTAACTGTCACTATTTTGCCTAGATGTTAGGCAGGGGCTTTGCTATGACATCAGCCAGCACTTTCAGCACCCCCTGGGAAATTCTGCAGCTCTGGGTGAGTTTCCTGTATAATTTGCCACCAGTTGCTCTCCCACTGTTTGCTGCCCTCCTTCCCAAACTCTGTGGTAAGCACAGAGGAACTGAAAAAGACTTTAAATTTGAAGACTGAGGGAAAAAAATAAGCACTGAGTACATTGCCACTTTCTGCACTGCCCGTCTCTGTGCCTGCACCGAGGCACGCGCTGTCTGCTGTTGGGGTGCTCTCAGGGGGTTGTCAGTGCAAACTGCAGACGGTGATTTAAAAAATAATACCTTTCACTGCACCAAATTGGCCTTGTTTGTAGTTCTCAAACCTGCCTTAGCTGAGGTGCGGCGTGTTCCGTCTGAAAATGTCACTGCAAACGTCTCAGGCAGCCTTTTGGTGAAACAGCCGTGCTCTACAACTCCATCTAACGCAAAAGAATGTGCAGCAGCGTTAAATCCTTCCCCTGGGGATTTATATGGTTTCAGAACACGGCAGTGCTGATGTAATGACCGTGGCTCAGCTGGTGCACGTCATTTGTTAAGGTGCAATGTGATGTAACCCTCAGAGTGCTTTGGTGAGGGGGGGGCTGCACAAAAGTGATGTGGTGGGAGACAGATTGGTCGTCATGCTCAGGACATTTGAGGGCAAGGGCAACAGAATCATGTGAGACTGAAATCCTCCCTTGTTTTACATCTACTAATTGGGAATGACCCAAACAAAAGCTGACCAGGCCAGTCTTCAAATCACAGAATCGTGGGATGGTTTAGGTTGGAAGAGACCTTAAAAATCACCCAGTTCCAACCCCCCTGCCATGGGCAGGAAACCTTTCACTTGACCAGGTTGTTCCAAGCCCCATCCAACCTGGCCTTGAGCACCTGCAGAGATGGGAGATCCACAGCTTCTCTGGGCAGGGCCTCACCACACTCACAGTAAAGAATCTCTTCCTAATATCTAACCTAAGTTTCCCTTCTTTAAGTTTGAACCCATTACTGCTTGTCCTGTCACTACAGTTCCTGCTAGAGTCCCTCTCTTCTGTCATTTAAAACAAGAGATAATCAAATTATCTGAGAGATCAGAAGAATTTGATGAAAGCAGACCAGAGCTGCAGGACGAGGTCACGCTCCTGCACGAGAACCTTAACCATAGCGCTTGTATAACTTGGTAAAGAGTTCAGATTAAAAGATTATGAAACAAGAAACAAGCCCTTTTTTTTTTTTTTTTTCCTTTTCCTGAAGCTCTTTCTCACTTCAAAGAATGAGAAGTTTCCTTACAAGAATGAAAGGCGATGAATTCATAACAAACAGTCAAACCACAAGTGCTTTGTGTGTAGTATTGACCTGCTGGAGGCAACAGAGATGAAGGGCTCATTTCCTCCTAGAGCAGGAACTGAGGCTGGCTGTGGAAGTGCACTGGACCACGAGCCTTTTGAGCTCAGAGCCTGGCAAACATCCACACAATGCCTGGCTTAAGCCAGAGCAGTTTTGGGGAAGATTTAGTTACCTCTTAGATCCCTTGGCCCTTTGTAGCTGTGTAAAGGAGGAGGAGGGCGGATCTACAAGCCACGTACTCCCTGTGGTGTCCCACGTGTCAGCATCATCTCAGTGGGCCTTCCTTCAGCAGGACTTGTGAGAAATGCCAACAAAAGGCCATTGTGTTACCTTTTCCTGGTGGCAAATGAGCCTTGTGTAAAGCCTCATGTTGCCTTGTGCTATTTCTTCCTTTCTACAGCATCAAAAGGCGAGGTTTGTGTCCATGCCCAAAATACAGCTGGGAGTAGAGCTGATGGTTCAGGACACAAGTTTAACATGCAGAATTCAGCTCTCAAGAAGTGCTTTCAGTCACAGAACTATACAAACTGTTGAGCATGCCGTGGGATTCGTTTTTCCCTTGGGAATATCTAAAGCTTGGTATTGTCATAAATGCTGGACTTTGAGTCACAGCTCTTCTATTTTTGTCCACGTGCAACTCCTGTGTGTGAAGGTTTAAAAGCACTTCGACCTCTTTGATAATTAAAACTTCCCTCTTTAATAAATGCCCAGCAAGTCCTATGTGAGGCAATTAATGTGCTGGGGTATTTGCTTCAAGGCAAATGTGATGATTTGCAGTGCCAAACTCTCCCACCTGCAGGTGAGAAATGCAGCAGACTCTCACTATTCATTGTCATCCATGCACATGAAAAAAAAAAGTGTTTAAATATCTGGGAGTTTACTTTAAGCATAAAGTGATAACAAATAATGGCCCAGAAAGTGAAAATACTGATTACTGTGGAAACACTTTTTGCTGTTCATAAACTGTTTATAAACTGTGTGTGGATTCTGCAAATCTGCTCAGTGGATAATATAGATGAACAATTGTCAATTTACATGTGCAAACTATCTAGTTTGACTATTTGCCCTCTCTGATATATTGCTGGTTATGTGGCTACATAGTTGCTCATGGACTGAAGGAGCAATTTTTAAGCAGGAGAATACTGAATAGCAAATATTTGTGCTGCTGCATTGAAAAACTCAATTATATGCAGGCATTTTGCAGAGAATAGGTATTTTTCAAGCATTCACATGAATCAAAAAGCCATTCACTGGAATGTTTATGAACTTCAAAGCAGGGGTACAGAAACAGAAAAGAGCATAAGAGTGCTCCAGAATTCAAAGAGACTTTCTTAAACATCACTTGGCAGTGCCAGCCTTAGGCCAAATGTCAATGCTGCCTCTCTGCTTACTATTTATTATTCTGGTGATAAATGCACTGAATATTTGAGATGGCAAAGTGTTCAAAGTTTCTTGGTTTTCTTAAAAGTATTTATGCCAGCTAGGGGTTGTAATCCAGGGAAATTCTTGGAACTGCAAAAAACAGGGAAGGAGAATCAAGGCATTAAAAGCAAGTGCCACTCTTCATAAGAGACAAAACTTCTTTTCTTGTCCTCTCTTCACAAAAGCTGTCTGGAAATTATTTGACTGGGTGAATGATCCTGGGATCAGGGAGGCTTTGAAT
Organism: Lophotriccus pileatus; assembly: GCA_035583135.1. Lineage (NCBI taxonomy): Eukaryota > Metazoa > Chordata > Aves > Passeriformes > Tyrannidae > Lophotriccus > Lophotriccus pileatus. The sequence continues at coordinate 112,196,739 of JAWWES010000001.1, forward strand.
AAATTGCCACTTGTTAACTGTTGAGAGACTCCAAAAGAAGGCTGGGGAGAAGCACGGGCTGATTTTTGGTTTGCTTACATGAGATTTCCCAAATTACACCAGACTGTCAAGGAGAGAGGCAGTAGAATGGAAGCAACTTGAAGCTGGACACTCTAAACAGGGTATTTTGGACTACAAATGTCATACTTGGAGCATTGTGTAGCTGTTTGATTTATAAATTACACGCAGACTTATCACTCGTCTCATGCGTGATTCTTTGTCGAAGAAGAAAATACTGGAATATCCCACACAGGAGGATGGTTAATTGCTGGAACAGGGGCTTGGAGGTGGTTGTGGTATCTGCATCCTTGGAATTTTTCCAAACTTTTCTGGACAGGGCCTGGAGCAACCTGATCTCATAGTGAAGTTGGCCATGCCCTGAGGAGTCGTGTGGAGCAGAAATCCCTTCTAATCTGAACATTTCTATAGTTCCAGGTGCTGAAAGGGGTGTCCCCAGGGCAAAGGCAGAGGGCACAAGGCATGGGATTAATATCTATTTCCTATCTGGACTGCAAGGAGGAATTCCAAAGAGCTTGAAAGTTAGAGTCTCATCTCTGTGCTGTGAGCCTTGCACAGATTCTTTATTCAGCCTTGATTTTTCTCTTGTGGTTTTTATCTCATCTCTAAAGTCATGGGAACTGAAATTTTGTGTTACAATTTTTCTCCTCTTATCAGAGAAGCATTGTTTTTCTTTGTTATCTGTCTTGTCTAAAACCACTTGTAGCATGGTTTTGTTTGTTTTGTTTTGGTTTGGTTTTTTTTAAACAGCACAGATATCAGGCTGGGAAGAGAATTATTGTGTTAATTAGGTATAATAGTATGAAATGAAGAGGGAGGTTAAGGACAGATAAGAGGGAAGCCTCTCACTACAAGACTTCAAGGGATGTAGCAATATTAAGTCATTTAAAACAATTTCCACAGTAACACACCAAAATTACTTTATAAATAAAATTTCACTGTGAGTGTGCTGGCCTAACCTCTAAGCTTTCTTAGCAGAAGGGACTTTGGGATACTTAAAAGCTCAGCAGAACATAATATCTGCAAACACAGGGGGAAAGCATTGGTAGTGTTAGTTGCTGTTTGAGTACGAATTAGGAAAATAAGTAAGAAACTTTGATTTTTGGGGGGTTAGACTGAGATGCCTGGATTGAAGCTGAAATATGTTTAGCATATTTAAAATATGTATTTGGCCACCTCCTCCTGTCAGTAAAAGAAGTTATGAGGTGGAAAGCCCAAGTGGGTTCCCTCAGCCATGACTGGACAGCAGTAACTGTGGCAGAGAAAGAAATATGAGCTGGACTTGGCGTTGTTTCAGCTGCTGGAAAAGTGAAGCCGCGAGAGAAGAGCTTTGGTGCAAGCTCTGATCACCCTGGGGTGGTGCAGGTCTGGGGGTGGTCAGCACCCCTCATCCAGTGGGGTGTTCATTTGGGGGGTGGTTCATGACTGTCCAGATCATGTGCTTGCTCAGCTTTATAAATTCCCTGCTGCGACAGGCCAGGTGTCACCAGGCCCCTCTGAGAGCTGGGAGGGTGATATTTAGAGCAGAGCTTGAGGGCAGCACATAAAGACATAACTCATAGAGTCATTACCATTAAGGAATAAATTATTAGTGTTATCTCCAACTTCAGCCTTGAATAATTTTATCAACTTTTTGAAAAAGGACAGCTTGGAACACTGGGAAACGCTGCTTTGCAAAATATGCAAACAGTGTTCTTGACCACAGAAAGAAATTAATAAATAATTAACCATTTGCACAGATCACAACACGTTCAAAGAGGGGTCTGCTTTGAGAGGTCAGTCATAACTTGTAGAGCTGTGGCAGCTGAAAGCTGCTTAGAACAGGGCTTGAACTTAGGCAGGGGTGACTCTGTGATCTGTGGGAGACAGCCCCTCAGTTTGGCAGTTTCTCCAGGCTTGTGCCAAGCATGCTGATGACATTTCAAGGGGTTACCAGCCAGGCAGAGTTTACAGATACTTGTATTAATGAGTGAATCAGATCTGAGAGCAAAGTGAAAGATAGCTGTTGTAGTCAGTGAAATGATTGATGATGAAGGTTATGAAGGGCTTTGCATTTTAAAGCATCTGAGTGAAAAATTGTGTAGGAGACAGAGGCTCCTTGCATGCTGATGTGTTGAGTCTCTCACCTCAGCCTCTCATCCAAATCATGAAACTACTTGCAACACAACTTTGCTTTGATGAAGACAATTATGTACAAGTTATGTGCATGGGGCAGGATTTTGTAGCTGACCTAGATGGAATATTTTTCTGGATCGCGTTTTGTTCCATGCTGTGACTTGTGAAGAAAGGTGTTGTTTAAGCCCAGCGAGGTGTTGGTGTGTTGATGCAAAAGCTTGTGAAAATGAAATTGTAGCAGAGGGCAAGAGGGGTGGACCACTAAATTTCTCACTCATAAAACCCCCAGACCAGCAGGAGTATGACCCGATGTCGGGTGTAGTTGTAATGGTCTGCAGTGGGCAATTCAACTGGGATGGTGAAGTGTCTGTGATACTAAAGTGGGAATCCTGCTGTCAAACACCTTAAACAGAAGAACTGTCAGTGCACAATAATTGCTGTGATCATGATCTTTGAGAAGATTATATCTGTGATCTTGACTTCAATTATGTTCAGTTACATATGAGTTTTCTCTGTAAATGCAGACAGCTCCCCTCTGTCTGGGAATGAAGATTTCTCCAAGTTCTGGTCTTTCTGACCGCTAATTATCTTTCTAATTGAACAACAATGTCCAAAGTCACATAAATTAGATAACCAGTGCAGCTGATAAAGAGCTCAGACACTCATTGGGTGATCCTGGCCTTGGTCCTGGAATGCTTTCTCTTCCAGAAGAGAAACATAGAATTGTTTGGGTTGGAAGGGACCTTAAAAGATCATCCAGTTCCAACCCCCCACCATGGGCAGGGACACCTTCCACCAGACCAGGTTGCTCCAAGCCCCATCCAACCTGGCCTTGGACACTTCCAGGGATCCAGGGGCAGCCACAGCTTCTCTGGGCAACCTGTGCCAGGGCCTGCCCACCCTCACAGTAAATAAAGTATTCAACATTTTTCTTGTGTTTATATTTTGCATAATATATGAAAGACAAGCAACTTAGTTCTGGTTACACATCGGAGCAAACGTACAAGGTGGGACTATTAGTTTCTCTTAAGCTGATTTCCACTCTTTTGATTTTTTGAAATCTGCTTCCGTGTGGAAAAATGTGTGTGTTTGTGCATTGATTCATCATAAAAATGCGCAGTAAGCATCACAAAAAAATAAATTTGAGTGATAACTGCACATCCTGTGTGCATTTAATTTTTAGCTGTGCCTATTTCATCACAAAAAAGAAGATAAGAAATCCTGTATAGATTTCTCTAACGAAGATACATCTAAAATTCATTAAATTGTTAAAAAAAAAGGTCTAATTACAAATAAGTTTCACTTTCTGCTCACATGTTCACCCCCCAGGATGCATCTTTGTCTGACATTGCCATGAAGAAGCAGCCTGAGCTCTCTCACGTAGGTCCATTCACACTCCTGGCCACCGGGTGTCACTATGATATAGATAAAAAGAGGTTCCAGCACAGGAAGAAAAATTCCAGCTCCGCAAAGCTTTTCTGCCGGAATTTATTAGCCGTGGCACTCTTGCAAAGCACGTTCGGCTCTTCAGGCCCGGGATAACGGAGTCTACAAGGAACAGCCTTTACTCTGCCGGTGCTGGCACTCATCCAGGATGCCAAAATCATGCCAAGGTTGAGGCTCTGATTTTGAACTCATGGCAGAGTCTGGAGTGTTGGGATGTTCAGTAATTAGGGCAAGTGGCAGGAAGGAGATTTGCATTTGTTTATGAGCATCAAGTGGTTTCTGGTTTTACTGTTCTTCATTATAAATTCCCGTGGCCAAAATATGAGGAAAAAACCCCAACAGCCTCCCTTTCATCTGTCCAGCACACTCCTGAATTTATGTCTTTAGAGGTGTAATGGCAGTTAATTGGAATGTTTTGTCCTTGCAATGCTCACATTTCCCAGTTTTTCCTATTTTATTCCAACATCTCTTTGCCCTGCCTCACTTCTGAAACTGGCCTTAATCTGAAAATGAAGGTAGAGCTCTGTGAAAGACATTCATTCCATGAGGGAACTGTGCTGCTTTGAACGCTGGGAGAAGGAAATAGGAAGTCTTCTTCTGGAATCGATCATGCCTTTGTTTGTTTCTTTGATTTTTGTTTGTTTTTCAGCCACCTTGTCTAGTTCTTGGCAAACTGAGTCACCGAAGACTCCTGAGTTCTGCTTGCAGGGGTGACAGCGATGCAGTTAAAGGAATGTGCTGCTAAAAACAGCAGGCCTGTTTTTTCCTGCATGGGAGAAGGTTCCCTTCCAGATGTGACCGTGCCTGGGACTGGTGGGTGGAAATTTTCTGTGGGACACAAGGGTAGGTTATTGCTCTCCTTGCCATTTATTTCTCATGATATCTGGGATTATGTGGGTGCTGTGGTCCAGCCTCTGACTTTTCCCATGGCTTCCTGCTTTAGGCTCTTCCCTGTGACAGGTGATGGTTAGAGGGGGAGATTCCTCACCTGGTGCTCAACAAGCTCCACTTGTCTCTCTGTTAGCACAGTGGGGTTGGACAGAACCAGGCAGGGTCTCAAGGCCATAATTTTAAACAACTGGCAAACAGCAAATGATGGAAAACCTTTGAGAGTGCACATAAAGGATCAAAGGAGACAACTGTCTATCTCCTGATCCTATGGAAATGTTCAGGACATGTCTTTCATGTGGAGCCTACCTAACCTTAAAGGAAACACTTCTACTCTGTGGGAAAGACGAAAATCCAGAGGGGTGAACTCTCTTCACATCATCCTTGGAGTCTGGATCTTCCATAATCCCAACCAGGGCTTGATCCAGCTTCCACAGCCAGACTGGGTAAGGCAAGAACAGGATGGTATCTCTTGTATTGTGCAAACTCTGACATTCATTTTTCAAAATTACCAAGGAGTGTTGTGCACCACAGTTTTTTATGTGCCTCATTATATTTTTTTGGCTGGTGTGCTGCTGGCTGCCATACGGCTCAATATAAAAATCTTTATGGGTATCTGCTGTCTCTCATAATGCACAAAGATATGTTAATGAATGCTAATTAAATCAATCTAAAAAATATACGAAACATAGCCCCACAAATTAGATAATTGCAGTTAGTTGGCCAAGTCCTTGGTTTTTGGCTAAATGCTGTTGATACCTCATGGAATCACTGATAACACTCTCCTGCTCTGCCTGGGTTTGTCCTGTGCAGACATTCCTGGTGCTCCTGAGTTTTCTTAGTCATGGAGGGTACAGGAACAGGGATGTGCATGTTGTCATTTTGAACACAGCTGGAAAAACTAGTTGCAGCACAATGGCATTTCTTGCTGTTGCTCCGAATGGGGGAATTTTTTCTCAAGTGTCCCTCTGACATCAGTGGCCAGTTTGGATTCACAGCTCAAAACTGGTCTGTTCTGTAACAGGACTGAGTTTAAAACCTGATTTAGGAAGCAGGTAACAGAAAGCAGATTTGTTAACATGGTTGTATCTGGAAAAATTGTTCAGAACACTGAGAAAAGACAAAGTATCACAGGCAAAATGTCTCTGCTCAAGGAATTTCACTTAATTTATTGTCAGTTAATGTAAGCCACTAATTACTGATTCAGAGATTGAGAAAAGATTAAAAGATAATTAAAAAAACGCTTAGCACTTTCCCTCCGTTTCCCCAGGATGAAGTTCATTCCAGGAATCCTCCTCCCTCCTTCCCACTCTCTTTGGGTTGTCACTGCTCCAGCACGGCTCATCCATAGCCACAGCCTCTCCAGGGTGTCCCTGCCCCAGTGGGGGTCACCTGTGGGCTACAGTCCCTTAGAGGGAAAACTTCTGTCAGGGAGCTCCTCCTTCCAGCAGTCTGTCTCCAGCCCTGTCCTCGAGAGCATCTTCCATGTGCCCCCTCTGCTCCTCCAAACCTCTCTCTTTACTTTCTCCTCACGGATTTTCTTTGGTATCCAAAGAAGACACCTTTGTCTTCTTTGTCTCCTGTGCCTCCTGCCTTCAGTTGCTTGCCCCCATTTCTTAAATATGTCTGAGAAGAGGAGCCAAGTGCTGGTTGAAATGTTTTGAGATATGGGTTGTTTTCATGTTTCAGAGCTGTCTGGCCATGGCTGTGATCAGCCCAGGGAAGTTCATGGCCTCCTCCCACACAGATCACCCCTGCAGTCCTCTGCTTCCCAAATCCTGCCAGTGATGCCCAGCACGAGTATTCCCAGTGGGGTGTGAAGAATGTCCTCACTTGCCCTCCGTGTTCCTGTGAAGTAATGAAAACTTCACACAGCTCTGTTATCCAGAAAGAAATAGTCAATGCAGCACTTAAAACACCAAATGAAAAAATAATAGATATATAAAAGAAGACAGAAAAAAAGTGTTGGGGTTTTTTTTGTTTTGTTTTGGTTTTGGTTTTTTGGTTTTTTTTTTGTCTAAAAGATTTCTCCAGCTTGTGTATTTTCTTTCAGATTATTTATTTATTTTAAGGAACCAAAGTGTTTGCTGACAGAGGCATAAGACCTTTTATAGGCTAAAATAACAGCAATCTATCTCCTCCTGTAACTCTCTGACAGCTACTAAATCAATGTCAATAAAGCATCAATGGTTAACGCTGTATGGTTTATTCTGGACAAAAAAAATAGCTCTGAGGGTGCTTGCTGTGATTCCATAGTTAGGCACAAAAGGGAACTTGGTCTAAAACTGGGCATTTGGAATCTGCATCATGTAGAAAAATACAGCAACTCAAACCAACAATGTAAGAGCCAGACCCAGAAAAATCGGAGGGGCTGAAGGGCAAAATTCCTGACTTGAGCACTGATTTGCAGTTTGACCTTGAGAAATAACTTTAATCTTTGATAAAGGCAGGACTGCTGGAATTTTCCCATTGTTTAAATGAGAATAGCATCAGTTTTTGATAAGTTACTTGAGGATTTCTTGTGGAAGGCACTAAGCAAGTATTGATCATAAAGTTGTGTTATAAACATTGGCTGGAGCAGAATTCAGTTCATAGTTTTCCCACAGGAGAGTCAGCACAGTGAGAGAACCTGCACATGATGTAAAGTAGCTTGGTTTTCTGGTTTGGTTGGTAGAGGTTGCTTACAGATAAATCCATGTTTGGAATGAAGTGATACAGCATTTTCTTTGTTGGGGTTTTGCTATTAGAGTTACTTAGCAATAAGTTTTAAAACTTGTGATGTTCCTGAAAAGTACAGAAAGTACTAGTAAAGTGTTGCATCTGCTTGGAGTGCAATATAAACAGAGGATTATTTACTGTTTAAGAGAGGGCTATGTATACATTTTCCTGCAACAAGACTATTTAAACAGAAGACAGAATTTTGCCAGCACTAGAAGGAGAAGTCATTAAAAAAAGATCCAGAATTAAAAGCCAACAATATTGCTTATTTAGAGGAAGGAACTGTAAAAGGGATGGCAGAATTTGTTTCTGTTCAGAAGGAGCACTGATGGTGAGGTGAGGAGTGATGTGCATGACTGCAGGAGCAAGTTCACTAATTAAGATTTGGGTTCATTTGCTGTGGTCAGCTTATAAATGACATAGGTGTTAACTGTCAGACACAGAGAGACCTCCAAATGTCTTGTCCACTCCCCTAAAGAGGATCAAGCAGACCTGTATGATTTCTGACACGTTTCTCTGACATATCACTAGACCTCTAGTGATGGAGATGCAGCCTCAGCAGGAAATCCACTGCACTGCTTCACTAGGGTTTCCAGCAAAATCTTTTTCCTAGTGTTTACTCTTTCTTGCTGCAAATTAAACCTCTCCTAGTTTATATTTCCACAAAGAACAGATTATTCCCACAAAGAACAGATTATTCTCTTCCTCTTTATGACAGCTTTCTATTAGAAGATGGCTACCTTGTATGCTTTCTTCTTTCCTTTCTTCTGAACATCCCAGTTTTTTCAGTGTTTCCTCCCTTCTGGAGTCTTTTCTTCCAGTCCACACTTTCCTGGAGTGCAGTCCCCCAGCCCAGCTGTGTTCTTGCCGGCTCTGTGAAGAACAGAAGGATTGATTCATGTCTCAGAAACCTTATTTTTGTTTCTGTATCTCAGTATGACACTTGCCATTTTCACAACAGTGTGATGCTGCTGACTCATGCTCAGTTTGTCATTGACTGTAACACCTACAGCCTTCTTTGCAGAGCTGTTACCTAACCTGTTTCTCCACATCCAATATTTGCAGTCTGTTGAGTGTAGGGTATTGCAACTGCATTTATTTTAACTTTATTTTTCCCCCTCTGTTTTTCTAGTTCACAAGTACAATTTTGCATCCTATTCCCATGTGCCTCTAGTTACATTTAGCCTTATTCCATGGTGGTAGCTATGAATGAAAAGACTGAAGAGGACTGAACTAGGGTATAAGTATGTAGACAGCTCCTCCTAGACTGGGTTTTGCAACTTGCTTGTGTAAATGTTATGTCAGATCACATAAAAAGACTTACTAAAGTCAAAACAGAGGACGTAGACTCATAGAATCACAGAATGGTTGGGGCTGGAAGGGACACCTTCCACTAGATCAGGTTGCTCAGAACCCCATCCAACCTTGCCTTGAACACTTCCAGGGATGGGGCAGCTTCTCTGGGCAACCTGTCCCAGGGCATCACCATAGTCATAGTAAAGAATTTTTCCCTAACATTTGATGTAAACCTTCTCTCTGCCAGTTTGAAGTCATTTTCTCTTGTCTTGTTGGTCCAGGCCCTTGCAAATAGTCTCTTTCCTATATTAAAAAGACCCCTTATGCTTTCAAAGTTAGAATTTAAACTCACTTGAAGTAAAAACCTTGATTTTCTTTTTCCTTGTGAGTAAAAGCTCGTGTGTTCATTTGCTCCAGAATGTTCACAGAAAGTGACAGTTGCAAAGACTGTTGGTTCCCTGTTTTTTCTGTCCCTTTTTAATGATGTGCAGTGTTCTGCACCATTCCAGTCTTCTACTGCCCCCTCACCTGCCCTCCCCTTGTCCTGGGAGGTGACTGCTGGTGCTTTTGAGGTGGCTTGTGACATTTCTGTAGAACTCCTTGGATGAAGTCCATCTTGCCAAACCAATTACTGTCATCTTCCCTTCATAAGGGAAGGACCCTTGGTTCTCTCTTTTCCTGTGTCCTTTTGCTGCTAACAGTAACATGGTAGTTTACAGTTTTCTAGGGGAGACTTGATGCAAAAGGGGTATTAACTCCTGTGGTGTATTTGGCATCACCTGACAACCACTTTCCCTGCCTGTTAAATAGCAGAGTAACACCTCCCTTGTTTATAGTGAACAAAGCTTTTCTCAGTCTCTTTCTTACTGTTTATTTATTTAAATACTAATGTATTTATGGAATGATTCCTGTTACCCTCTGTGTCTCCTGCCTATTGCTTTCTCCTTTCTCCTTATGTGCTTCTGTTTTTCTTTTACATTGTCCTTGGCCATCTGATTTAGTTCCCATCTATTGTGTTCCTCTGCCTTATATCTGACATCAATGAGCAGCTCACCATATATCTTAATTGGTCTATTATGCATGGTAGCAAAATGAAGGATAAACACTTTCAGCTCCTGATAATTTTTGCCTAAATTGCTGCTGTGCAGTAAGGGTCACTCACTGAGGACCTTTATCATTCATCATTTTGGGAGATTTGACAAGGTGAATGTTCAGGGTTCGCTTTTCTCCCCTCACTGCAAAATCATAGCAAATGCCTATCAAAAAAGTTCCTTGGTGTGATTAAAAGTAGGGTGACCTATGGTTTAGTCTGCTCTTCTGCAGAGACAGACCCCTGGTAGTCCAAAGAGGTGCCAAATGTGTTATTCATTCCACGTATCTTACTATCCAGTGGCTCGTAATTAACAGGGACTGATCTCTCTGGTGATCAGGAAGTGAGGAAATGGCCTGGAGTTGTGTCAGGGTAGGTTTAGGGTGGATATTAGGAACAGGTTCTTCCCCCAGAGGGTGTCTGGGACTGAACAGGCTCCCCAGGGCAGTGGGCACAGCACCAAGGCTGCCAGAGCTCCAGGAGTATTTGAACAATGCTCTCAGGGACAGGGGGGAGTGTTGGGGTGTGCAGGGCCAGGAGCTGGACTCAATGATCCTGATGCGTCCCTTCCAACTCAGGATATTCTATAATTCTATGATTCTGTGACTAATAACAACACTAAGCCAATCCAGCTTGTGCTTTGGTTTCACATCCACGTTTGAGCTGCCGAGGCTCAGTGTGGTGAGAAGATCGTGGCGCTTTCACGCGAGCGACGATCACCTGCAACTCCCACCGGGGTGAGCAAAGTGGTTCGTATTAAGTGCTGTAATTCAGCATCTCATTGTGTATGAAAATGAGAGAGATTTGTGCATTTGTACTGAACATATTTCCACATCAGTAAGGTGAAGGTGCAGTGACAAGACAGCTCTCTAAACCCAATTAGGTAAAGCGAATCCCAGAGATCTGGTCCTATCTTGTTTGAGAAATGTCACCTAACATTGGAACATGTGTTACCAGGAAACACACCCTTTGATCATGTCAAAAGCCTTCAAGGAACCAACTTTCAGGTAACCTGCAGATTTTCTGTCAGGAGACGTGTGAAGGGAAACGCCAGGCGAGTTAAGAGAGCTCATTTGTAGAGTTTTACATCAATTCAACTCACCAAAATCCTCTAACAAAAATTCCTTTAAAATTAAAACAAAAAGAATATGACCTTAGATGACTAATTTCATTAGTTTGACGAATGTTCGTTGGGGATTTTGGAGATTTAAAGCACCATATGAAGCTGAGTATTCTTTTAGACTGCTGCAGGGCTGGATAAATGATCTCACATTTCTCACCTGCCTACACTCTGTGTTTCCACCCCCTCTGCTCGCAATCTGGGTTTTGCTACTCTCTCTGGCCTAATGTCTCAGCATGTTCTGACTCCTCCTTCTTAGTGCCAAGACGTACTGAGGAACAGGCTAGAAATAAAGGCAGGTTCCTGTTTACTCTGTGCACATACTCAGACATTATGTAATTTCTGTGGGTTCCTTGTACATACAGGAGAAGACACATTTGTGGGGAAATGGTAATATAGGTTAATTTTTATGTTCTTTGTACGTGACCTCGAACTGGAACCCGTGCTTGGGTATTATCTTGGAAGACAGTGCCCAAAGCAATGACCAAAGCAGTACTTTGTACAGCAGGAGGGGTTTGTAGCAGTGATTTCCTTGTGTTCCTGCACTTTGTTGTTAAATGAGCAGGAGTGTGCTGCTTGATACCTCTTACAAAGTCCTTGTTTGGAAGGGAAAAAAAAAATAAAATCCTGCAAGGCCCCATAATTTGGTTAACTACTCAGGCCTAACATTGAATCCTTGGAGACATCATGAAGAGGCCTTCATTCTGCAGCAAACAGATTGGCACTGCAGTGATGATAATTGTAATTATCATGAGCATAATAAATAAATGGCAATGCATTTTGCTAGCTTTAGGAGACTGAGTAATCTGGCAAACAGCTTGCTGCACTCTATCACACAATAATGATATTCACTGCCAGCCCGGGGAAGTTTACCTAGGGGCTGTGACTCATGTTTGTTTTGAAAGGCACAGCATTAAAGGCCTGTGAATTATGTCTGTTGTGAAGAACACTGCATTTAAGTAATTACAAATGCAAAACTAAAACAAATCCACAAGGCAGGGGGAAAAAAAAGAGAGAAAAGCTAATTGATCTCCCCGTTTCTCACACATTTTCAGCCCTGATTTTTCTTTATAAAATTTTTGCCGCTGGGGCGGATTTCTTGGGGCGGTTTAATTTCTGGTGCGTCGGTACTGAACATCTCCTGGCGCCTGTGTGTGGACTCCTGCCCTTACTAGAGCAGCTGGACATCTCCCCCTTCACTGTTCTCTGTGTTGGAACATGGTGGGGAATGGAAGTGCTCAGGGGACCCAGGGAAGGTGCGTCACTGGGTGTGAGAGTCCTGGTCCACTGTGGGAGCAAATGTTTCAGATCTCTTTTCTTGCCATCCATAAAACCCACTGTTTAACAGTCATAGGACTCATGCTGGTCATGCCTGAGGATGATCTGATGGAGACAGACACCACCTTGTCAACTAGACCAGAGCACTGAGGGCCACATCCAGTCCTTCCTTGGACACCTCCAGGGATGAGGACTCCACCACCTCCCTGGGCAGCCCCTTCCAATGCCTGACCACCCTTTCCAGGAAGAAATTCTTCCTGATGTCCAACCTGACCCTTCCCTGGCACAGCTTGAAGGCCATTTTTTCTCATCCTATCACTGGTTGCCTGGGAGCAGAGCCCGACCACAATCCGGCAACATCCTCCTTTCAGGGAGTTGTACAGAGCGAGAAAGTCCCCCCTGAGCTCCCATTTCTGCAGGCTGAGCCCCTCCAGCTCCCTCAGCTGCTCCTTAAACCCTTCCCCAGTTCCATTGACCTCCTATGGACGTGCTCCACCACCTCAATGTCCTCCCTGAACTGAGGGGCCCAGAACTGGGCACAGCACTCGAGGTGTGGCCTCGCCAGTGCCCAGCACAGAGGGATGCAGAACGTGGAGAACTCTTCTCAGTGGTGCCCAGTGTCAGGGCAAAAAGCAACAGCCACAAATGAAAACACGGGAAATTCCATCTGAACACAATAAACCACTTTTTCCTGTGACAGTAATCAAACACTGGCACAGCCCAGGGAAGCTGTGGAGTCTCCTTGGAGAAACTAAAAAGCTAACTGGGCACAGTCCTGGGCAATCTTGTCTAGCTGACCCTGCTTCAACAGGGAGGTTGGACTAGGTGATCTCAGCCTAAATGATTCTGTGGTTCTGTGAGAATAGAAATAATTGCCTAAAACCTTCTGGAACGAATCAGACTTCTGAGAGCTGTTTCTAGAGTGACTCAAGTCCAGGCTGCTCACAGTCCTGCCTCACTCCCTGGTGCTGGACACACGTTTCTAGCATTCTTTAAAGGCCATGAGAACTAGCACCAACCCTAAGGCTTTTCAGACTTCTGACATCACTGGTCAGTGGGGATATTTTCACCAGGCTCTGATTGTGGGAGCTCGCCACTGGATGAGCCTGAATTTGGGGAATGCTGTGGCTGTGCCCTGACCTGCTACTTGGGCAGATAAACTGTGTCACAGAAGGTAAGTTAATTTCTGGGGGTGTAGCAGGGAGATTTTGGGAAGATATTAAACATGCATTTGTCTTAGAAATTACAGATGTTTATGTCTTTATTTAAAGAGATATGTTGTTAAAAATATATGGTTTCTCCTATTGTTTATCTTACCTGTGGGTAACTTCATCAGCTGATCACAAACAAAAGCACTTTTGTACTCAGAGAACTTTCAGGACCAGTGCTCAGATATTTTTCATGCTGTAACAAATACATGAAGAGCTCTTAGAATAAGGTGCAAAACCTGAAAACACATTAATATCACAAATGACCATTTAGAGAAATATTATGAGTGGTGCCTTAAGTGAAATGCTTCAGATTAGACTCTAATAACCAAGGGAAAAACATAATTCCGAATATTTCTTTCTTTTTTTTTTTTCCTTTAAAAATTGCTCCCTGTAACATGTAGCATATAGGCCACTGAAAGATTTAATTTCAGTTTTGCTTCTGATCCTGGACAGGCACTTAGCAGCTTTCCTGAACTGGGGCCAGAGCAAAGAATAAATTACAACTCCAATCATTCCTTGCTTGCTGAACTATAGGTTTCCCCGGTGTGCTCCCTGAAGCTGTGGCAGGGAGAAGCTTCTTCTCCCCGTCCCGTGCTCCTCCGTGTCATGCCACACTACCCAGCATGCCTGGGGTTCAAGTGGTGAAGCTACTGGTTACCTGACGTTGCAGATAAACTGGGAGATTTATTTTTTATCAGCAAACCCTGTTACCTCTGCCAGCCTTCTAGTTTCTCACCCAAGTGTTGTTTAGAGTTACTGTCACCTTTTGCTATTGCCAAGCTTTTAGTCAAGATGAGTCAGGCTAAAATAGGCATCGAAGAGTAATGCATAAGACTTGGGAAAATAAGTTAGAAATCTTTCACATTTGCCTTCTAGCTTCTGAGTTGTTCACAGCACATTTGTTCGGTGCTTCTCGGCAAACTTTGAGGCTGGAAATCATTTTGAAAAAAAACAAGGTAAGGTAAGGTAGTGTTATGGAGTCATAGAATGGTTTGCTTTGGAGGGGACCTCAAAGATCGTTTAGTTCCCACCTCCCTGCCATGGGCAGGGACACTTTTCACCAGCCCAGGTTGCTCCAAGCCCCATCCAACCTGGTCTCGAACAATTCCAGGGATGGGGCAGCCACAGCTTCTCTGGGCAACCTGTGCCAGGGCCTCCCCACGCTCACAGGGAAGAATTTCTTCCCAGTATCTAATCTCTGTCAATGTGAAGCCATTCCCCCTTGTCCTGTCACTCCAAGCCCTTGGAAATAG
>JAWWES010000001.1:112211310-112240694 GCA_035583135.1 Lophotriccus pileatus
ATTTCTTCCCAGTATCTAATCTCTGTCAATGTGAAGCCATTCCCCCTTGTCCTGTCACTCCAAGCCCTTGGAAATAGTCTCTCTCCATCTTTCTTGTTTTTCCAGTCAGGTCCTGGAAGGCCACAATTGGGTCACCCCAAAGCCTTCTCTTCTCCAGGCTGATCAATCCCAAATTCTCTCAGCTTTTCCTCCTTGCCTCCAAGGCTTGAGGCATGATGGAAAACACCCGGACTAACCAGGGCAAGCTGAAAACTGCTGTTGATGCTGGGTGCCCCAGTACCTCTGCTTTTCCAACAGCCTTCCATCAAGGAGGGCAGCCCATGGCCATGGCACAGTGGCACCATTTCAGCTGTGTGAGCTGTTCTTCCCCTGGGTCTTTGTAATTTCTCGAGGTCTGAGGTGCTGTGTTCCCTTCCTGCATGAAAAAAAAACCCTCACAAATTCACTTGCATTTTTTTTTTTTGGTCCATTCACTCAATATGTCATTTTTTTTCCTACTGCATTGAGAACAATTAACCTGGAGCCACATCTTAGGTCAGCATTAATTATGTTATTTCTGTGTATCGTTCATGTGTGATATTCATTCTGCATATTGCAGACATACTATTCATTTTGATTGTGTGCATTTAGTATAACACATTGATAAATTTTAAAGTTGCACAGGTTAGGTATTGAGGTAACCACTGAAATTTCACACAGCAATAACCAATTACTCTTGTAACCAAGGAGTGCAGCGTTCTTAAGTATAGTGAATGTGGAGTAATATGTACTAAAAGCAATAGTTCAAAAATACATTCTCAGTTTATAGGATGGAAGCTCAATAATAATCCCTTGCTATGTGTTTTGATTCACAGTTCCATTATGGAAACTGCCTCTTTCTCTGCCAAAGTCTTGGCTCAGAAGATTCACAGTTGATCCCCGTGAAAAACAGGTGATTGGATTTTACTCTCATTATCCTGCCTCCAGTTTTATTGCTTTAAAAGTCTGATTCTGGAAAAGAAGAAAGGAGAAAGGATGAAGTTTAAAACAACCCTTAAGCATCAGAAATCAGAGAGAGACTACCTGGGCAGCAGACTAGGCAATATCTGCCTCTGGAACAGTTGATACTGGCCCGTGTCAGAACCCAGAGGCTGAAACACGAGGGCTTTGGATCCCATCAAATATGGCAGTTCCTTCCTCTAAAAGAATTTTCAGAGGGATAAAAACCCAAACCCCACTCCAAGGCATTTGGGTAAATAAAACTAAGAGTGGAAAGAGTGCAGACTTGGAGGAAGAGCTAGAGAAGGAAAGAAATATTGGTGTGGAGAAGGGATTTAAGGAGGACAACCTTCCGTAAACTGCTCACATGGAAAAGAAAGAAAGAAAGAAAAAGGACAAACTCATGAAAAGAGAAGGAAGACAGCTGATAAATGTGATGCATGTGAGATTTTATTTGCTTTGTTTGGCCAAACAAGAACTGGCTGAGACTTTTGATAACATTTGCTGTAGATTTTTAGCAAGGAAGTTGCACAGTGCTTGGAAGAAGGCAATGATGTGCTAATTTTTAGAAACTTCATTAGGTTTAACCCGAGAAACTTTAAACTGGCTCATTTGATATTGCCTCCAGGAAGACTCCTGGAAAAGCTTTTGCTTTACCTTGAGTGGGGCAAAAACTAAAATGTGGTTGTGTATTGTTGTCATCCAACACTCCCTCCATGCAGAATAAGAATTCTCCAACTTCATAATTTTTAATAAAGCAAGAAATCACTGTTGCCATGATTTATTCTGATTTCTGAGAGGCATCTGAATGGCCCTTTGATAAAAGAAAAACCACAAAGGCAGCAGTAGGGTGGGTTAAATCGTCCTTGTTCATGGGCCATGGGAATGATGCAGGTGATTAACATAAGGTTTCTCTGGGGATCTGTTCTTGTTTGGGTGCTGTTTAGTACCTTCAGAAGTAATCACAATAAATCACAGGTGATGCCACAGGCATAAGTAAACAGGAAAGAGAACCGGTTACTGATACAGCCTCGCCTTGATCTCCTGAGGAGGTGGGTACATCTGAACAACATGCATTTCACTAATGTGACATGCCAGGGCACACATCCAGGGGCAAAGAAAGGACTTCCCACTTGTAGGACGGGGCAGTGCATTCCCAAGGCAGCAGATCTGGAGAGGAGGCAGAGGCAGTAGCAGGTAATCAATCAAGCATGAGCTCCAGAGCAGAGGCAGAGCTAAACAGCAATGAAAGGAGGAGGAGGCGGGGCAGGACTTCTGATTATTAGCAGGATCACCCCGGGAATACCATCTGCTTGGATGTCAGCACCTGAACAAAGGGATGCTGACAAGTTAGAGGTGATGAACCACGCGAGGTCTGCGCATTTCGCCTCAGCACAGGGGAAGTTGCAGCTCTCAAATATTAGTCAAGATAATAAAAGGTATCTCATTTGAGGTATTAAATGTTTCAGTCTTTGAAAAGCTGGCTGTGTAAAATGGCTTGAAGCTTCAAAGATGCAGAATTCCTGCAGCTGCCATTGGCATAAATCAGATTTGCAGGTGCTTCGCTCCTCTCTTTCTCTACTTAGAAGCTTAGACATGAAGCCAGGAACATGAATTTTATTGTCTGGTTCTGAAATCCTGGTTTGGGATCAGGGAATATCAATGACAAGCTGGCTCTGTTACACATCTTGAAGCCATCTCAGAAGAATCTCCCTGTCCTTCAGCTAAGGGGAAGGCATCTCTCTAGGCATGTGGGATCCTTAAAGCCATCCTTGCCTTAGGTTTGTGCACCTTTAGAACTGAAGAACTGATTTGTTTTCTCAAAAAGCCAAGCATCAGTTCCCAGCAGAGCAATCTGCTTCCTGAGCCAGACTTCCAAGCTAACCTGACTGATGGTATTTCAGACTTTTCTCTCTGCTCTGCCCAAGTTCTGGAGTTTTCATCTGAATATTCCTCACTTTGAGGAAATGATTATTTGGCTAAGGATCTGAAGTTAGATATATTTTGTCAGGGTATTAACTCACTAATATGGCAGAAAAACTGGATATGTTTCCTCCCCTTCTAGCACTAAGCAACCAGGCGAGGAAAAAAATGTCAAGTTCTTGGCCATATTCGACACAGGAGTTCAGCACAGCTTTAAAATTTTTCCTTCAGATGCATTTAGCAATATCTATTCAAGGAGCTGTGCAGAAATACTGTGGGTACATTGGCATGTTCTCTTGAAATCCTAACGCTGCTCTTTGAGGGAAAATGCATCGCAGGAATATTTCAGGTGCCTGTGCTGCCCATGAATCATGCATAATGCTCTCGCTCCAGGAATGTTTTCTTTCAAAGGGTGGGGTTTTTTTTTTCCCCCTGCAATCTGGGACCCCAAGCTTTTCTCAGAGTTCCTGGTAACGGTGCCTGTTCTTAAAATAACAGTATCTGGCAGCAGAAGCACACCCTGAGCTGTGCCATGCAGCTGGTGCTCAGGTGAGCGGTGACACCCGCGCTGGTGCCATCTGGGCTCAGCGGCAGGACCGAGGACAGCGGCAGGGCTGGGGTGATGCCTTGGGGAGAAATGTGTTTTCCAGCTCCGCAGAGCAGGGATTATAAGAAAAACAAGCACCAAAAGAAGGCAGAGGAGTCTTTTACTCAGCTGCTTTTTCGCCAGAGCAGTGTCGTGTCAGGGGTTTTCGTGCACGAGGGAATTAAGCCACACGACTTCATCCGCTGGGGCCTCTGCCACTGCAGTGTCAAATCTGATGCCTGAATGTCCCCCCAGCTGGGACACACTGAACAAAACCAGCAAAAATGTGGGGAGAGAACTCCTTGAAGGGAGTGAAGAGAATTGCTAATGAGAGAATGAATGTTTGGTGGCAGATCTGTAAAAGGGGAATAGAAGCCTTAGCAGATCGAAAATAAGAAGTGATCCCAGCTTAGACAAATTCTGGAGGCTTTAATTTTTTTTTAATTTGTAAATTTTTTTTTTCTTTGTAAATTTTTTTTTTTTTTTTTTTTTTTTTTTGAGAAAGCAGCTTGTTCTTATGCTGGTTTTAATTTCTTTCAAGAAGTTGTAGGTTTTTCATAGAACTCAAATTAAGGGCAACTCCTCTCTGCAAATCTTCCTGTTTTCAACACCGAAAGCTCTCCTTGTTGAGTGAGTAGGAAGGGAGAATATGGTATGAAAAAAAAAGTCCAACTGCCTTAAAAGTTTCCAGGTGTCAAATTGCATCCACAACATCCACAAAACAACCATTTATTACAGGCAATTTAAAAAAGAAAATCTGTTCTTCTCCCTTACACTCTCCAAATTTCCAAAGGCAAGCCAGTACCACCATGGGATGAACCATTTGGGTGTCATGCATCTGACAAAGCTGCAGAGATCCAAGGAAAGGGAGAGCAAAGAGGGCAGAGGAAGGCTTACCATCATCATCAGCATCCACCACTACTGAGGACTGTTTAGGAAGGAAGGCAACAAGACAGTGGCTGTGCTGTGGGAGAAGAGAGAAGTGGAGCTTGAACATGAAGAAGTCAAGGAGAGGATGGGGGTTGTATCACAATGACAGTGGACATTTCAGTGGACATTTGGGTAGGTTTTTGGTGGGGGTTTTTCTGTTTGTTTGTTTGTTTTTTGCTTTTGTTTTTTTAAAGACTAAGTCATTGAATTCAAATGTTTATTGGGTTAGCTGAGCTCCACAATGAGACACTTCGTAATTCTTTTCCTGCTTGTGAAGAAATATACATTCAGAACCGATATTTTTAAATCTCCTTCACATACAGTGGTTGCTTTCCAAGCCCTCCAGGAAATCCTGGATGCATACTTAATGTCTGCCTGGCTGCCGACAGCCAAGTAACTGAGCTTGAACACATTTTTCAGGCGAGGAACTGTCACCAGGATATTACCAGGTAAAGGTGAGCAGTTCAGGAAATCACTGGGAAGACAGACTTGTGAAACTACTGATTCAGCACTGTAATGTTTAGGTAAATGCTACAACAGCTCTTTAAAAGAGAAAAGCGAGACACTTCTTATGTGTGACTCACTAATCACTGTCTGTGCTGTAGAGCCTGGAGTACAAATTCCTTTTGTCATGAAAATGCTTGCTCCTTTGATCCCCACAACATCATTAAACAGTTTCTAAAGAGTAAGTAAATCTTTTGGCACATTCTTTGCAAAATAAGCGTTTCAGGACTCAGACGCACGTGGGTGTGTTTGTGATGCTGAGGAGATTGATACCGATACAATTTTTAGCAGCGGGTGCAGACTGTGCTTTGCTGAAGGAAAGAGAGAGAGGGAGAGGTTTTTCCACCTCCTTTTCCAAAGCAAATATGTAGAAAATTGAAAGGCACGTGGTAGCCATGCAGGATTGCTGCAGGGAGGCTGCTGTTGGAAATTAAACCTATTTTGCCTGTCTGGAGGATGGCTATGGGGGTGAATCTCCCTGTTGACACACGGCAGGTGCCCATCATCACACTCTCCAAAGGGTTTTGAAGCATTTTATTAGTTCTCACAGGTAACATACAGAGATGGGTTTTCCTGGAGAGCCTGGTGCTGTCTAGGGCATTCCCAGCTTTTGTTCATGACCAGCCAAGGCTACAGATCGGTGGTTGTGGTAACTTGGTGTCCTGTCTCCTTGAGTACTCCGTGCAGGTTGGAGGCTCGTGGAGGTTATTTTGTTTTTCAGAGTGTGTGTGAGTCACTTCCTCAGCTGCTTTAATACCTGTGGGGGTTTTGTGGCCCTATGCACATCAGCCCAGTGCCTGGACCAGCTGCCCTGCTGACCCTTCTAGTAAATTTAAGGGGCAGGGGCCAGAATAGCCACCCATAAGAATTTCACTGAAGGTTTTCTGGTGTTTATCTGGTAAGTTCACAAGGCTTTAGCTAAAATGGGAAGAGCTTATGAGCTTACTGAAAGAATGCTGTAAATCTGAACCGTTCAAAGAAGCACGACTATTTAGGAGTGTAAGAACAGCATTCTCATGCCACATAGCACTCTGTGTGAAAGAAGTTTATACCCTTCCAACACGCCATCTGGCAGCAAACAGTATATTGGTTTGCATCCCAGCCTGTGATCTCGCAAGAAAAATTAAGTCATATATAATAAAATGCATTTTTAAAAGACAACATTTTCAGTAATGTTCACTGGAACCAATGGGCTTAAAAGTGTTTCCAGTTGCCTGTCAGAAAATGTTCAGGGAGACAAGTGGCTGCTCTCAGTTGCGATGTGCATGTGAGTAAAGGGATTTAAGTCACACTCAGACACATGTTGCTGGGGTGCATCTGCACCTCTGAGGGCTCAGAACATTCAAATCTGCACTCCTGCCTGAGCCATTGCAGTGGGAGGAATCAGATTATGGGCTTTCATATGGTACCCAAATATGGGTGGAAGCAGTTGTATGTTTGGGAGAAAATGGAGCAAGTCTGGTGATTTAGAAAATTAGAGACTGATTGGGGTGAGATACAATCTCTGGAAGTTCATATGCCTGGACTCCCCTAGAACTGTTTTCTCTCTCTGATTATGATACTCTTAAATTTTAGGGAAGATGATTCATGTCTGTGCTGGATAAGGCATCTCTCCAGTTTAAAGCATCTTTATTCCTAGTACTGTGATATTTGAAGGAAAAGAAAATCTGGTGAAAGGAAGTAACGAATATTTGTTTAAAATTCTCAGCAAATCAGGCAAAAAAAGCTTTCATGTAGTTGGATTAGGGACAAGTGAGTATCTCAAGGAAAATAAGATAAAATACATGCTGATAGATCTGTTCTTACTAGGCTTGATATGGGGAAATTAGGCTGCCCGCTTGATATATGATGAAATGATTAGGTAGGACCTTCTATCTGGCTGTATACACAGGACTGCAGAGATTAGATCATGTGAAAAATAAAAACTGGAAGCTCAGATTTATAGGGATGAGGATGGGTTAAAATAATTCATGGAGAAACTGCTGTAATTAAAAACACTCTATCTGATGTTCAGTCTGTCTGTCTCCTTCCATTAAGGGGGCATCT
Organism: Lophotriccus pileatus; assembly: GCA_035583135.1. Taxonomy (NCBI): domain Eukaryota; kingdom Metazoa; phylum Chordata; class Aves; order Passeriformes; family Tyrannidae; genus Lophotriccus; species Lophotriccus pileatus. The sequence goes on from JAWWES010000001.1 coordinate 112,218,278, forward strand.
TCAAGTTTGCATTAATATTCTCTGTGCCTCACCCATGTCTAGGAACTCTTTCATTTGTCACTCAGTGTAAATTTAAATTCTACCCTCCCAATCAGTGTTTTGAATCACTGGGATATTGAGTAAGTATATAATTCTTAGCTTAGACACTGAACATCTGTTGCCATTTGTGTCCAATATGTAATTACAGCAGGGGGAGCTGGACAATCGGAGATTAAAAAGATGCTGCTTAATCTTCCACCACATGTTTCTACTTAAAAAGAATAACACACTAGAGAAATCTCAAACTCATGGTGTATCTTCTTCTCCCTCTATCCCTGCTCAAGGGTTCACTTGATTTCTTCCTGGAATTGCCATAGCACTTTTGTTTGGATATGTTCATGTGTTCACTCAGACCTTGTGTAGCTCCTGAGGTAGGGCACGTCCTGAAGGACATTCCTAATTTTCTCCTGTTAAAATATTGCACCTTGTGCTCTTCCTTACTGCAAAGCAACGTGCCCAATGGCCTTTGCAAAGGTATTTACACAAATGTGCACCCAAGAACTGATTCCACACACTGACCTTTTAAGAAGAGGCTGGAAGGAAAAGCAGGGTGCTGAAGACCAGGCTGGGTGGGGCTCTGAGTAACCTGCTCTAGTGGAAGGTTCCCTGCTCATGTTTGTTTGGAACTAGATGACCTTTAAGGTCTCTTCCAATCCAAACCACTTTGTGTTTCGCTATGGAGCAAGAGATGATCTTGGAGGAGCAGACAGTGGGAGAGGGAAGGGTCACACTGGAACCACGTGAGATGGGGTATGTGTGGCTGCAGCTGCTGAGAAAGGAAGTCATGTCTGTTCATGGACTGGAAGAACTTTCTGTTCCCCGGAAATCCTTGAAAAATGTGGGTGCAAAGTTTCAGGAGATTGACAAAACGGTTGTTGTATTTCAGTGGGAAATGTTTGCCTCATTTTGCACTCAGGAGGGGAAACTCAATTTACTGCTGGTAGGAAATGCAATGCCCAATGAGATGTGTCCACACACCCCCATTCTAAACTAATACAGGTTTTACATTTGTGCTGTTGGTTTCTGTACTTTTCCAAGTGCATCCTTCTAATCTTTATTAAAAGTCAAAAATTATGTTTTGTTGGTTTGATTTGGTGTTTTGTGTTTTGTTTTGTTTTGTTTTTTTTTTTGGGGGGGGGTTTCTAGCCTTTTTTTTTAAATTAATGTACTGAAATTTTCATCTGGTCTAATTTTCTTTAAGACAAAACTGTAAACACTGGTAAAATATAAAGTAATTTCTTCTTTTTCTTCTTCTTCTTTGTCTTCTTCTTATTATTATTCTTTTTTTTTTTTTTTTTTTCCCCAGAAGAAAATTAACTTCCATGCCACCTCAAGAGGATCCTGATTTTCCTAGGAATAGGCTTTGGGACTCAGAAGGATTTACTGAGAGACATTTGTGAGACACAATTTCAAAATGTCACATGTATTAAGTTCAGCCCTTAATGTCATGGCATGGCAAGGTGGTCTGCCAACCATCTCCTTAGAAGGTATTTTGTTCAAGCAGCATGTTCTTCTAGCTGATAGGGACAATTAAAGAAGAAATGCTGATTTGTTTAAATTGAAATATAAACACAGTTATACCCTAAACAACCTCACAATTGCTTTTGATGCGAAATTGGTAACAGTGATGTGGATCAGTGAGTGCAGAGTGTTGGGTGTTGAAAGATGGTCACAAGTAATGCTTCCCCTTTCCAGTCTGACTGCATTTTACACCTTCTCCTAATCTTTAATACTGGAAAAAAGCAAATTGAGATAGAAGAGACCTGGGCCCAGAGTCAAAGCTTGCTGATTGGCTTTGGTGGCACCTGCAGCCATTCCTGCCAGCTCTGTCAGCCCTCCCGTGAGCCCACCCTCTCTGTGCCTGTGGTTTCTGTCCCTTCCCTCCTTCTCCAGGCATGGACTTAGCCTTCCCCTCAGCACTGGGGACCTGCACAACCACCTCCTTGAGCTGCTTGCCTTTGATCAGTCCACTTACAGAATCACAGGATCATTGAATCATTTAGGTTGGAAAAGAGCTCCGAGATCATTGAGTCCAACCTTGTCAACTCAGTCATGGCACAAAGTGCTGTATCCAGTCATTTCTTGAACATCTCCAGGGATGTGGACTCTACCACCTCCCTGGACAGCCCCTTCCAATGTTTAACCATCCTTCCAGTGCAGAAATTCTTCTTGATATCCAACCTGAACCACCCCTAGTGCAGCCTGAGGCTGTGTCCTCTCCTCCTGTTGCTGGTTGCCTGGGAGCAGAGCCCTCACCTGGCTACAACCTCCTTTCAGGCAGTTGTAGAGAGCAAGAAGGTCCACCCTGAGCCTCCTTTCTTCCAGGGTGAGCACTCCCATCTCCCTCAGCCCCTCCTCATGTGATTTACTCTCCAGACTCTTTCCCAGCTCTGTTGCCCTTCTCTGGACATGCTCCAGCCCCTCAGTGTCTTTCTTGTTGTGAGGGAACCAAACCTGAACACAGGATTCGAGGTGAGGCCTCACCAGTGCCAAGTACAGAAGTTCAGTCACTTCCCTGGTCCTTCTGGCCACACTATTTTTCATACAGGCCAGGTGTCCTTGGCCTTCTTGACCACCTGGGCACACTCTGGGTCATGTCCAACCACTGTCACCAGCACCCTCAGTTCCTTTTCCACTGGGCTGCTTTCCAGCCCCTCTGCCCCTAGCCTGTAGCACGAAACTTGAAAAGCTTCAAGTGGCTGAAACGGAAGAATAACAGTGTCCAGGGAATTCAGATGTGTGCCAGAGCACTTCAGTGAGGGGCACAGCAGGAAAGCTGATTCCACACCAGCTGAATGCTCTGTTTCCTCCACCCGAGTTAAAACACCAGACCCTTTGAAAACACGACCTTGAGGTCACGACCTTGATGTGTGGAACAGCAAGATGCAGTCCTAGAACTTGAAGGTGACAGATCATTGACAGAAAACGAGTGGGTGTGTGGCTGTGTGTGTTTGTCTGCAGTTTTTGTGCTGCCTCGATGCCAGTGGCCATTTAGTATCGTTGCACTACGGTCACACCCTTTGCAGAGCATTCAAACCGTCCACAGCAAGAGGTGTTGGGGGGATAAGAGTCAGCACATTCATTACCTGCACGGTTCTCCACGTGGCTGGCACAGCTCATTTTTGGCCAGTGTTAAATTTGCATCCACAGTCAATACTGAAAAAAGTTATTCTTTTATTGTACCTTACTGTTTTCATGGTTTTTTGGTTATTCACTTTCCAACTCCTTTGTTCTTCCTGGGATCTATTTTTCCCAAGAACCTCCAACCCACCTCAATTTCGCAGGACTTCGATTGCCTCAAAATTTTTTCAGGAGTTTTTCCTGTAAGCTTACAATTTTTAAGGGGTTGCATAATACATATTTCCATCTTCTGTGGTGTCTTTAGAAAATCATGTCAGAAGAAACATCCTTAGCACAGTAGAATTTAATTATGCATTAAAGTGCTTCAAAACCCATGTTAGTCCGTGGACCAGAATAATGGTACAAGCATCTTCCCAAAGATTTGCTGGATTTTGCCAATATATGTTTCTTAAAGAAACCTCTGCTACTCCTTTGTTCTGGATACACATGAAATCTTTATTTATGTGAGTTCTTCATTCACATAGACTGTCCCCTGTACATAAACAAATGAGAGCATCCAAATGATCCGATTTGACCTCAAAATTATGAAGAAAAAGCAGTGACAGAAAAAATCCTATACACTTAAAGAATAACAGAAATTATTGTAGCCTGATTGCATCTTCTTCCCCGTATTTTAAAGACCTACTTCTTTTAGTGATTTGTTGTGTTAGTGATAGTGATTTATATCACAGAATCATTTATGGTCAGTAACTGATGTGCTCACGTATTTCTAATAATTCTAAGTTGAAGAAATCTTTCCAGTGGAAGATCATAAGGAAAAATGAAGTTCTAGTTTTCCATCAATGAATTTGCCCTCTCACTAGGTGGTGGCTTGAGTTTTTATTTACTTAATATTGTGCAGTAAGTTTGTGGCCAAAGATAGTTTGGGCTTTCTGTGCTAACCACAGCGACGAATTTGTCCTTTGGAAGGGTCTAAGGGCCATATAGCTGTGATATTTCACAAACAGGCTGTTTCAACCCGGAAATGTGCTTTATTTTTATTTTTATGATGAAATAGACTGTTTTTTTTTTTAAGCGCAGAATGCACTGTCTGCCCTTCTTTCCTCCTAAACATGCTCTTAGAAAACGATTGCAAATTCTTGCAGAGCAATTACAGTGACAACTGCAGGAAACCTCCAGCTCTGCAAGAAAATGATTGATGGTCAGTGCTGGGCACCTGCATATTGTGTCCCTCCCGAAATGCATTCACTTAATCTCAGGGGCATCCATTTAATCTAAACTGCATTCTGCAAACTTGAGCACTCCGCTCAAGCTGAAGGGAAGTAGTTTTCTTTTGACAGTATCCATTTGTGGGGAATAGCGTGTAACAAGGAGTGTGTATTACCAGAGCTGTCTCAAAGTAGAAAGATCTGGAAATTTGCTCAAGATGAGATACACTTCCAAAGTCCAGTTCCTTAAAATGCAGGTAAAAATAGCCAAGGTTTTCCCTCAGAGATATCACTTAATTTGTTCTCCCTCAGTGAAAGTCATTCAGCATTTCAGGAGCTGCAGAAACTGCAACTTGGATCTTTCTGGAGAAGAGAATTTTATCTTCTGTCTCATTAGCTTCCTTCTAAGTCCATTTTTTTTCCCCCATGCCAGGCAATGTTTGCAAAGCTTCCAATCTCAGAAATTCCTTAAAACTTGGACAATACCATCATTGTTTGTGTGTTTTTCCATTGACTCCACCAGGCTCTGCATCAGGCCAATAATGGCCATTTGTCAATGTATCCATGAGTTATATTGACCTGTATAATCCCAAATTTCATCAGTGTGTTTGCAGTTCCTGAGCTCTTTGGCACAGCAAGCCTGTTACACAGTTGGTGATGCTCAGAAATTGCAGTTTTGTGGTCCTAGGCAAATAAAAATAATACTACTAATACTATTTTGCATCTGCTGATGGAAGACATGAAGTTCTTTTAACAAATCTATAGGCTGCTATTCTGATGGGGGCATTTGTCTCTCACCCCCCCTCTCCTCCCCAATAAAATGGATTTTCTGACATTTCTGTGACCTCTTAGAGAAAGAATTAGGTGCACAGTTACCAAGCAACAGAAATTCAGGCAACACACTTTACAAGCCCTCTAATTGCCCGTAATGGTTAAGAGCAGCATCCAGGTTCATATCCTTGATACTCTGCTGAAGGAACTCATTTACCTTTTATTACCAGCGTGGTGTTGAGATCGTAACCACCAGAGGAGGAGGTGGAAGTCTGAAGGGTCTGCGAGACTTGGAGCTGCTCTGCAGATAGGGGGCCATAAGGATTGTCATGTTCACAGTTCATGCCTCAGGTTTCTTTTTTCTGGAATACTTTAAGTGCTTAACTCGCAGGAGAGAAGGCACATTCATCTCTACAATATTAAAACCAAAGTGAAGGCGAAAAAATAACTTACCAAGTCTTTCAAAGATTTAAATGAGAGACCAAAGAAAGGCTTTAAAGCACAATGTATTCTGACAACTTATCCTCTAAGGTTTTAAAATGACACGCTTCATGAGTCACACGATGAAATTTCTTGGGGGTGGGGGAGAAACGCATGTTTGAGAATTTGAAGGATTTGGTTTTTTTTTTTTCACTCCAGCTTGTACCTGACTGCATGTGAGGAGTCAAACTGTCCCCTCCTTGCATGGCATATCTGGGACACTTCGTGCTACTCCTTCCTGAAGCTTTTCCATTGCAACGACTGTGGCCTCTCCACCCGCTTTCCTCAGGGGGAGTTTGGGAAGTGTTTTGCTTCAGGCTCTGAGTGGCTCCTCAGTGTCATTTACACTGGGCTTGGCTCTGGTGAAGTTAATAGACATTATATTGGCAAAAATTAAGACAGGGCCAGAAACTTAGCTTGTTCTTGTCCAAAGACCTAAAGAAAAGCATGCTTTAAACTTGGCATGGCATTCTGAGCAGGAAAGCACCTTTGCACAGGAGCTGTGCCTCCAATATTTTTTTTTTCCTTCTGCTCCTGTCCTCCAGCCAGAACTGAGGTTTAATGGAGTGGTTATCATACAGTGGAGGTGAAATGGCCAAGGGCTCAGTTGTGCAATCTGTCAGTGCTACAGCTCCAGTCCAGCAAAGCCCGTAGGCACCCGACTGCTTTCAGAGAGCCTCACAAAATGATACAATTCTTCAAAACCAGCCATGAATTGCACACAGGGAAGGTGGGCACTCAGTGTTTTGAACTTAGGGGGGGAAAAAAGGAAGCTGAAGTTAAAGCAGCTACATATACAAAGCCCTGTGAGCTGTGTTTCTCTATTTAGGACCTTTTTACTGCAATGACTGTGCAATTACCGTAATTTCCAGTGGAGTTACTTCGAAATTGCTGTGTAGTTTATTGTATCTGTCTAATTAACTTGTCTCACAACTGTAAGTGGAACGTACCACTACTTCCAATCTGGGAAGGACTTCTTTGGAGCCATATCCTGGCAATTTGAGAATATTTCTGCTGTGTTTTCAATTCTAAGGGTAGGTATTGTTTGGAGACATACAGTCTGGAGGCGTGGGAGGAAAGGGAGAATTACTGTGTTTGACCAATGCCTAAAATGAATCTATTTTTCCTGGTTTTGGTTAACTTATTTTAAATAGGAATTCATCATAGAGGGAATTAGAATTTCCATGAGGAGCTGCATGTTAGAAAAGCAAAAAATCCTGGCTGAATTTGGGTTTTTATTGCTGTAGGACGCCTGAAAGCATATTTATGCTGACTCTTGCAGTTAATATGGAAATTTAAGTGGTATCTTCTTACAATTATACAAACCCCTTAGATCTTGCCCACATTCCTATCATCAGAAATTCAAATATTAACAATGTAATCAGCACTCTTGCTGGCAGACACATCGAGACATAAATATCAAGTCTTCTCCATATGAGCCAATTTTACAACTGGGAATAGCAAAGCTGTAGTGGAAGACTGCAGAAAGATTCCCATCCTAATGTGTGTTTTATTTTTCCCTGTTGTTGCAACAGTTGTGCTGATGTCTAGCACATCACTGCTGTACTTTATGTAATACCCTGTTACCAGCAATAGTTGTCTCAGCCTTTTGACAGCAGAAAGAAGCCAAACAGATGTGGTTCTCTAGGAATGAGAAGCCTTTGTAGGAAGCTTGCTTTAAAAAAAGAAGGTTCATGTCTACATGCCTTTTTTTGCAATATGCTAATAAAGGATAAAGCAAGTTCCTGATGACATATTTGCTGGTTTTGAGGGCAGTGGGAGAAAAAAATATAATACATATGTGCCCTTACAGTATAGGCACCCTCTGGAGAAGGATGCTGTGGTTCTCAGAATAACTGGGCACAGTTCTGAATTTTTGGTTGGTGTAAAGGATACAGACCAGAAAATAAGGGTTTTCTATTGGAAGTGAAGGGAAGATCAAGAATGCAATTTCCATTGCTCATTCCTCTCCCCAGTCCAAAGGACACACACATCCCTATGTGTATCCATGTGCCCTCTCCAAAGTGTTTGCATATGTAAAAGCTTTGTAAGTCTAAAACACTACTTTTTCTCTAAGAGTCCTACAAGGACTACATCCAACATGTGTTTATTTCTGATTTACTTCTTTTCAGTGGGTAGCATTATACTACATAGCAGAATATGAACCATCTGCCATGAATTTTCTTTACTGTTATTCCAGGCTTGATAAAGTCTCTGAAAGATTTTTATTTGAACTTTAATCCTCCCCAGCTCACGTCCCTGGACATTTCTATCTCTGTCTCCTACCTTGTGAACCTCTGGCCCTGATCTGGAGAGCCCATTTCTTTTGTATTTAGGGTGGAATCTAGAGCTGTCAGTAGAGGAAGACATGAAAATATCTGTCATTCTTAAATTCCAATCTCCTTTCTATGGATGGCATTTCTGGATTCTAGACTAGCAGCCCTCAGCATCTCACCCTCTGCAGATTTCTCCAGCTCTCAAAAATAGAAAATTGCTCTGGGATTTTTCCTGGAAGGCACTATGAGTTTGCAAAAATGATTGCTGCAGAGGACCTCAACTGAAGAGCAGCCCTTGTGAGTGCACTCAAGAAAAACAAATTCAGAATTGCTGCAGAGTGTAACTACAACTGTATTTTATTTATTTCATGAACACCATACAATATTACAGGCATAGATTAGCCAGCAAAGTCAGATGTAGGTGCTAGCTGGGGCTTCTGGCACTTGCTTGTTATGCAAATAGCAAACAGTGGTAGTAACTCACTCCTAAAGGTAATGACAACATACATCTGCTGCCTTATTTCAGCCTGCTTCTCGGAGCTGTCTGCACCTTGGGGCTAGTGTCAGTGAAGACTTACTAGTTCCAGCCATGCACATGTAATATTAAAAAGCCAGGGAGCTGGAGATGGCATCTCCCTCTTCACTGTCAGACCCTCCTCCTGAATGCAGTAAGTACCATTTCACTGCAAGAAACGGCCTTGTTATCCAGCTCGGGTTCTGGCAGCAACACAGCTGTGACCGATTGCTGCTCCATCCTCGACTGTTTGGCTCCAAAACTGCTCACACTTTCAGCCCTCTGTAGTCTGGGTCCTGCCACAGATCATCTTGTACCTGGTGCTAATTCTTGAGGGTGCAGCCCACGTGAGTGACTTCTGTGCCTGACACGGACCCGCTGCCAGGGGGATGCTCTTGGGCAAGGGGGTTTTAACACCTCGTTCAGAGAGGCTGAGACAGCAGGGGACTGGCTGTGGTCCCCACAGCTGCTTCAGTAACTGCTCAGGTGTGCAGATCTGAGGTTGTCCCTGGAGCTGGTCGCTGTCAGTCTCATCAGACCGGGACGTGGGATGTGTGCTCAGCTCAGTGCCGGGCTCTGGGCGGCTTTGTGGAGTTGGCTGGGACATTCCTCTGGGAAGGGGAGCTTTGATGTGAACTCATGCTTCTTTTGGTTTTGATCACCCCAGGTGTCTCCATTTCTGGTGGGGATACAGGTACTGCAGTGATGAAGGAAAAGGCTGGCCTTTGCAAGGGAACTGGCACTATTTCGTGGGAACTTTTTTTGTTTTAAAAAAAAGAAAGCTGTCTCCTGAGCCAGGATGAGTGAGGATGGAGGGAAAGGCTTTTGTACTGAAGGGCATCGTTCTACAAAATCTCCATGTCCAAATTATTTTCAGGTTTGGCAGCCAATAGGCTGGGTCTTCAGAGTCAGCTCCGTGGAGTAGAGATAAAATGGGAGAAAATCTCAAAGTGAGGAGCCTTGATTTTCCCTTCTGAACTTCCCCTACCCAGGCGGATGTGGCTCTGTTTGGTGTTTTTTTGGGCTTTTTTCCCCTGAAAAACTTTACATGAAAAGAGTTAAACAACACAGTTTTTGGACTTTGACTTGATTTGTCCTCACTGTTACATTCTCACCTCAGATCCTTACCAGTCATCCATGTGTGTTCCCTGCATGGGCTCAGCATCCCTGTCTGTGAAAGGGATTTTTTGTTGCTGCAGACCCGGATTCGAACCATTCCTCACTCACAGTTTCCAAGCTCAGCTGGGGAGCAGAGCAATCAGCCCTGTGAGTAGGGCAGTTTGACCTCTTTTCACTGTATTATTTTTTTTCTGAGGAGAGCTGCTCCATGGGCACCTCCCTGGGTAACTTTGCTGTCCCTCAGGGGTGACCTTCAACACAGGGTTGGTTCAGGGGGGCGTTGGGAGGGGGGCATTTTTGTGCACAAGCTCTTGGAGAGTGCAAGCTGTCACAGGGTGACCAGGTCACAAACTCCTGGGTGCTACAAATTAGTTTTTAGCACTTCAGACAGACTCTTCAGGTGTTTCACTCAGCTGTTATCTCACTCTCCGAGTTTTTTCTGGAAAGCTTTGCCAACACAAAGCAAGATCCTCTAAATAACCTTTTCCTCCTCTTCTGGAGGGCCCTCTAAATAAGAGAAAAATGAAATTTACATAATTTTTTATTTCTGGATCTCCTTTTCACAAGATTTGATACATTTTATTGTCCTATTTACTCACAAATCAGAATGAGGCTAAATCTGATCCTTTCCAGAAGCAACATGAGTTTCTTTTTCAGGGTTACAAGGACCTGTAAATGCTCAGGCTTGTTGGAAGCTGAGAATGTTTTGTAGGTGAGGTTCCATAGCAGCTCTTTCTCCTGAGGCAAAGGGTCTATTATGGTCTGTTCATGGTCTGTACCAATAATGGTTGGCTGTCTGGTGTAGGTCTGGCTCTAGGTACCTTTTTATCTGGCACACAGACTTTTCCTGTCTCACTTTTGCACCACAGTGGTAAAGGGAATGGAGGCCCATGACCTGAGATGAACATCCTGATAATGTCCATCTTCCTGCCTGAATTAACAACTTTCTCACATGAAAAAAATGCTAATGGCCCTTTCCTCCCCATCTCCATTCTGCTGTTTCCATGTTTCTATCAGTCCAAACCCACCCCTTACAGGTGGTATCTCTATTCCACGCTGTTTGAGCTCCTGAAGTCAGATCAGCAATATTGTGTTGTCTTTGCTAAGGCACCGACCAAGTGCTTTGATCCAGATCCTGATGAGCCATTTCATGCCAGCCAGCATGTGTAATGTTCACTCATTCCTGTTTTCCCCAAGACAGAGGAGGTTAGTGCTTTGTCACCCTTTGCAGTGGATAAGAGAATGCAGGATACTGTGGGAACAGGCATGGCCTTTGTCAGCAAACCCCAAATCTGCCCACAGTCTAGTGGGCACTTAATATTTTACATCAAAGGAGTAGCAATGCTGGAAAAGTCTGACTAAAGGCAGCCCTTGCAACCTGCTTTCACAGGAGTGTGTGCTTAGTGTCATCCCACTTGGAGAAAGCTTATAGGTCAGAGTATGTGATTGCATAACAAAAGCTATGCATGAATAAGGAACTGGATTCATAGATTCACAGTTCCCTTTTCTTTCACCTTTTTTAAAAAAAATTGTTTGTTACATTTGTTTTGTTCTGTTTTTAAATTTTTCTTGGTTGAGCAGTGCAACTTTTTGAACGTAATCCTTTGAAAAAGAACCCTGGAAGATTGAAATCAAATCACACGAAACCTTACTGAGTCCTTTGTACTGTTAAGTCATTAGATTCCCAGTTCAGGTCTCAACCACATGAGCTCCATGAATGTCAGGGAGCAGTAACTGTTTTTTCTTCCATCTATTACCCATGAAAAAAGGACTGGAAGACAGATGTTGCTAGGGGGTCATATACTGTTTGCTAGCTACAAACGTTTGAAGGGTATTTCTTAGATTTTATTTCTGACTTTGGGGACTGTGGTCACTTAGAGATGTCACTGCCAAGCACATAAACTCTATACACTCATGTGAAAAGACAGCATGAGTCATTGGTGGAGACCTGAATCTGCCACCTTGCAGCTGAAGTCATCATTTCACATCTGCAGAGAGTGAAATATTCAATTGGCAAATGATCCCGTCTCTAAAATGGGCAACAGATTATATTGGCCTACCCCTCTCATGGAGACTGAGGTTTCAGACACAGTCTTTGTCCCTTGACTGGAATCATATACAGGGGGGAGTAATAAGGAGTTCCCCTGTTTGACTGAAATTTCTGGTCAGTAGTATCCTTTTCTTCAAGGAGGGGCCAATATTTCTGCATGTCCCTTACACTGACACGTTGAACCTTTCAGCAGAGGCTTCCACACCTTCAGGCAGCTTTGCAAGCCCAATGCAGCTCTGTTACCTATGTTTGCTTCTTTGGGGCTTTTGGAGAGCATTGCCATACCTGAAGGAAGCCTCCAGGGAAGATGGAGAGAGGTTATTTACGAGGGCCTGGAGTGACAGGACAAGGGGAAATGGCTTCAAAGGGACAGAGAGTAGGGTTAGATGGGATATTATGAAGAAATTCTCCCCTGTGAGGGTGGTGAGATACTGGTTGCCCAGAGAAGTTGTGGATGCCCAATCCTTGGAAATGCTCAAGGCCATGTTGGATGGAGCTCTGAGCAACCTGGGTTAGTGGAAGGTGTCCCTGCCCATGGCAGGGGGTTGCAACTCCATCCAACTTGTCAGCTCCCTTCAGGTCCTGGAAGGCCACAATTAGGTCACCCCAAAGCCTTCTCTTTTCCAGGCTGAACAATCCCAATTCTCTCAGTCTTTCCTCATAGCAGAGCTGCTCCATCCCTCTGATCAGCTTGGTGAACTTCTCTGGACCCGTTCCAACAGATCGACCCCAGAGCTCAAGAACCAACATCTACTTCCTGTGTCATACTATAAATATGATAAATATCTGACAGTGCAATAATTATTTGTTCCTGTTTGACAGAAATGGATGCTAGTTTTGGTCTCTAAAACAGCTTCCTGGCTAAGCATAGATAGTAACACGTGAATCAAGAGTGAGTATGGGAACAGAAATCATGGCCATGTGAAAGAATTCAAAGTAATGCAATTAAAAGGGATAGGAATGAGGAAAAAGCCAGTCTGTGAGGTCTGTGGATAAACAGGGCACAGGTGCTGCACAGGCTCTTGTCTCAGCCATTGGCACAACTTGGGATGTGTGGCATTTGGTCCAGCGCTTCAAAGGTCTGACGAAATCTCCTGCTGTACCACATAATAAACAGGAGAGGTGTTGACTGACTGTGTGCTGATTGCAGTTTATGAAATGAACAGCAGGTGGGAGAGAAGCAATATGCATCCTCCTGTAGACCTCCAGCTAACAATGCCACAGCTGACAATATGTAGCCTGCTAGTCCCGAAATCAAACCTTTTATACCATGCTCCTTGGAAACGGGGAGAGGTGGGAAGGAGCAGAGTGGTGGGCTAGGGGAAGGGGGAAGGTGGAATAACGGGATTTGTGTATGAAATTATTTTTCTTTTCAGTCTCTTTGGTCCTTCTTTTCGTATTTCATACTCATATTTCTCTGCTGCCTGGCAGTTTTGTCATTCATCAGCCTCTCCCAAGCAGCCTGACTCCAGATGATATTTGCCTACCTTGGTGGCAGGCACCTCCCTGACTATTCATCTGTCTCTTGCCTCCTGCCTTTTTGTTTTGTCAACCTGTTTATTTCAAACCCGTTTCTCTGTGCCCCACCTTGCTCCCGTCCTTATGCCCATCCATCTATCTCCATTAAAATCTAAATATTGAATATCAATAAAGATAACACAGCCTGTTTGGGAGAGGAGGTCATTTGCCTGATGCTTGATGACGGACTGTTGATTTGTGGTCAGACGGAACGGCCATAAAAGGGCTGTGCATCAGGCAAATGACATAAAATGCACACATCAGCAATTAAAATCAGCTGTATTATCTGGGCACCCAGCAGGGCTGCCTAGTTAAGGCCCTGCCAATGTTTTGATTATTACAACTCTGTACAAGAATTCACGCTGTTCCTCCCTCCTCACCCCCACATCTGATATCTGACCCTTCCTCTCCTTCTGTGTGGCTTTGCTGCTTTACCCTATGTTTGGATTCTCCGCTGCATGATGTAGCTCCCATGATCTTTCCCTCCCTCCAAGTCATTGCAATGCAATGCAATATTGCTTCTCTCTCCTCCCTAAACACAGGCTGCATTCCTCCACCTCAGGATTCCTGCCAGGAATGTTTTTCCTACCTGTCGTGTCCATGTCAAACGCCCTGTCCTGGTGAAACCCCACCTGTCTCTCGCTCTCCGTCCTTCCATTTCCTCACCCCTCCCTGGCTCCCCCCTTGCAGGGGAAGGTGTTCCCATCCCCTGAGCACTGCAGCAGGAGGGAGGACCCCAGGATTTGTGTGGAGCTTATGGACTGCAGCAGGAGCACTGGATCTGCCTGCCTGCAGCTGCTTGTAGAGGGGCTGCGTGGACATGGTGTCTTTCTTCATCACCTTCACGCTCACTGCACACCCTCACATCCCTCCTCTCACATTTCTCCCTGCTGTGTTTGACTCCCCTCCCACAGGCTCTTTTCCCATACCTTTTTAGTCTCCCTGGCTACTGAGCTTCACCACGAAAATGTTCCCTGAGGCACCTGTGCAACCCTCTGTCCCCTCCGTGTCACCGTGAATTTTTGGGGCCAGTGGGACATCTTCCACTTGAAAAAGCTGTGTGATGCACAGATATTGAAAAGTCCATGTGCTTGTATTTGAGCACTCACCTGTCTTCATATCACTATAATATTCCTTCATTGCAAACACTTAGGCTGCTTTTAATGAAATGATTTAGGAGTGGAAACTCCATGGCAGTATTTAATTTAGTGTTGTGAGTTTTTTTGGTGTCTGACCAGTAGCCAATCTTCAAAGTAAGTGTTCAAGGCCAGGTTGGACTGGGCTTGGAACAACCTGGTCTAGAGAAAGGTGTCCCTCGCAGGGAGGTTGGAATGGGATGATCTCTAAAGTCTCTTCCAACCCAAACCATTCTGTGATTCTATGATTTTATGGTGTAGATTTGCCTTCGGTTGAGAAGTTGCAAAAGGGGCTGGAGAAAAGAACTCCCTGCATTCTCCTTGTGGTCACATCTGGTCATGGAGCGAAGCAGAGATGCTGCCACTGAACCACAGGGCAGTAATGATGCCATTTGAGACTCTCCAGGGTATCCAAAATATCAGACAACAGCTCTTAGGTGTGATGCAGTTCCCTAGAAGAGGCGTCTGTGGGGATAGTGACTAAATGCTCTATACTCCCTTTTGCTGCTGGAGTTTCAGTGTCATAATTAGATTGCCCTGAGAACATATCCATTTTCCATAATTCCCACCTGGTGGGAAACTCTCTTGCAGGGTGCAGGCATGGGCTGGTTTGGATTTTTCATCTGCTTTATTTCCCCATGCTAATCAGAGCCTGCAGTTGCCATCCATGTAGCCTTAGAAGATCAATTTCTGGTCTGATAGTTAAGGGAATGAATGAGAAGGAGGAATGCTTTGAGATGTTTGGACAACGTCTGGATGGATTTGGAGGAACTCTGGAGCAAAGCCACCTACCTTCCAGAAAAAAACTGCAGTCTATGGGATTTAGGCCTACACTAATTCTCTGGTAACTCTCATGATCTTCGTTAAATGTGGGTCATTCCCACTGGCAGAGCAGGATAAGGGAACAATTCCCTTGCTTGTGCTGCCTGCACGGTGCGTAATGAAAATAATTTACTGGGAGTTTTGCATGACATGCAGATTTTTACATTAAAGGATACAAAATAATATATTTTCAGTGGTGAGTTCCAAATGTTCAGCTCCTGATTTTGTCTTGCTTAGACATATATCTTACGCGACACACGATTATAATTTTTTGGTAGAAGTTTTAGAATTATCCAAAGTGATTAAAGAGGAACAGCAAAGGAAATAATATCTTGTTTTAATTCTCCTTTTTCTACTGCCTAACATTCAAAGAAATAAAATCAACCAGGCAGTCGCACACCTCTGATTTCATAATTGCTGGAAGTGAGTTCTTCTGCTTACCCAGCAATGAGCTTCCCTTTCCAAACACTTGTGGCTGTCCATGATTCCTGGCCTTAGTGAAATCAGTGACAAAATGCTAACTAGCTACAGTGCTACTGGATCCAATATTGATGGCAAACACTTAGGCTCCAGATGGTTAGGAAGATTTCCATTTTCCATGTGCATTATTTCCATATTTTGTAGATTCACAGACGTATTTTGCTTTAATCTGTGGTATTTGTTTTGTTGTGCTAGCAGACAGTAAATCATGCCTTAAAACTGATGCTTTCAAAGCCTCGAGACCAGCTTTAGAAATGTTTCATAAGGTTCTCTGAATGTTTGTTTAGTGTTTGTTTAGCTTTAAAACTGCTTATATGGGCTCTGTATTGTGTGAGGTCAAGCCAGGAAGGTTATGCTGCTTGCTGAGTCACCACTAAACAGACAGGGGCCTTCCTTAATTTCATAGAATCATAAAATCCTAGAGTGGTTTGGATTGGAAGGGACCTTGAAGATCTTCCAGTTCCAACCCCCTGCCATGGACAGAGAACCTTCCCCTAGAGCAGCTTGCTCAGAGCCCCATCCAACAAGGGCAATTTGTACTCCATCAAACCATATTTGGTTAATTTATTTTGCTGTCTTCTTCTTCAAGCCTTTACAACAAAACAGGCCAGATTAGGTGTATTTCTCTTGGAGGGAAAAAAGGCTGGTTTTCCTGGGTATGTGATGAAAACCCGAAGAAGCATTTGCCCATATGCTGCTTGGAAAAGTGAAGTCAGCATCTGACTGCAAAGGGAGCACGTTAAATGCTATTAGTTTAGTTGGAAAAACAGCTGCAAGGCCCACCTGGCCAGAAGTGTTTCCCACTCCTTGCAAGTGTACAGGGTGAGCACAGCCTCACGCTCGGGAATGCCAGCAGGGTGAGGAATCAGGAGCTGGGGGTTTTCCCTCATTAGCAAACGGTTCTGCTGCTGTAAAGCAAAGGAAGAGGAGATGGAGGGGGAGGATGGGGAAGAGCAGTGCCACAGGGGGAGGGATGCCAGGCAGTAACAGCAAGAACAATTCCAGGGCTTAACTGAAGTGGCAAGACCCAGGAGGAGGAGGAGACAACAGCACAGAGGGCTCGTTGCTCCTAATTTGCAAGAGGCTTTATTCCATGAGCTGGAAGGGTACCTGCCTGGGGAGGGAGGCAAGGAGATGGCACCTGACACGTGGCATCCTCAGCATGTCAGTCATGAGGCAGGGGGTCAGCAGCAGGGTGCTTTTAAGCAACTTGCCTCTCTTTGCAACCTTTAGCGGCCTCATCGGTGCACCGTGGCAGAGACTGGAGGGACGTGACAACCGTGCTGATGAGGGGATGGTTGTGGTTGTGATGACTGGGAGGTTCAGTGGTGAGATGCTTCCCATCAGTGTGCAGGTGGCTGGTGATGCTCCTGGCTGCTGTCTGGGGAGGGGTGCTTTGCTCCCCTTTCAGTTTAGAGAGGTGGCCAATTACAAAAGAAATTAAACATAAAAAATGCATATCGGGAAAATCCAAGACAAGCTAACAAAAGCCAGGGAACTCAGGGCTGCTTCCAGCTAATGCTGTGATTTTTACCAGGCTAGGGAGAACAGGGAAAAAGGTAGTCCCAAGGTCACTTCAAATCACAGGGCTTTGTGAAGCATTGCTACTGTTAGCAGAGGAGTGGAGCTGGCAGAGGGGAGCTGCAGAGGTACAGGCCTATAAAATGCATTATTAAAGAAAATCTGAACGAAATGGCAACCAGAATGGAAAATAGCAAATAATACTTACAGCATTAGAAATTCATTTCAGTTTTATGGACTATAGCTTGGGTATAAATATAAAGCACTGCATTAAAATTCATGATAACAGATTATAGTCTTCTCCCCGATCTGTTCCTCTGCAGACACTCTGCTTGCAAGAGAGCTCAGCCCAGCAACTTAGGGACAGGGCTGATGATTCATGTGGCAGGTATTGGTGGCTCCCTCCGTTCCCCACTTCAAAAGTAGCCAACAAGTAGCACCACCAAGCCCAAGGACAGCCATCCAGACAGTTCAGCCTGACATCAGGAGACAAACTGCTGCAGGTGCTGAGCGATGCTGAGAGGAGCTGTGCTGATGCCTGACAGGAGGGTAGATGGAGGCACATGCCTTTCTCCCCCTGAACTTCAGCTGTCACTGCCAGTTTTTGATCTCCTACAGTCTTAATGAATTATTTTCTGCAACTGTAATGCTTTCTAATTCTCTTTAAGATTATTCCAGCTGAACTGGACACATATCTACGTGAAACAGAAGTAGCAGTGGCACAGCTAAGATTTTGTCACAATTTTCCCTTTAATACAGCTCTACTAATCTCCTTGCTGTGTTGCTACTGGAGATTTTTTGGGACTGTGTCCCATGTGAGAGATGGGGATTGCTTTCTATTTCCCACAATTTCCTGGAGAGCGTCATTAAAACTGTCAAGGTGGGATGGGAATGGATGAGGTTAATCTGTATGTGAAAGGTAGGGATGGATGTAGATATGATTCTTTGCTGCATTTCCTGTGGCTCCAAGTTGGAGGAGCAATTACTGTTCCTAACATGTAAGGATAATGGGGGAGACATGTTCAGCAGCCTCTGATGGGACATCATTTTTCAGTCACTTGACAGATTTGAAAAACTTGCCTGAGGTATTTATTATGTTTGAACAATATTGTAAAACACCTTTGATATCCAAACTTCATGATTGCTGGCCTGAGCTCCAGGTTCATGTGATGTTTCTTGTGAAGCTGATATGCAACACAGAGCTACTTTGCATTAGAATACTCTTTGATTTAGCAGTGTGAGCAAAGTGCTGCTGTGGGGAATACCTTAGCTGAGGAGTTATCTGAGTTTTCTTTTTTTCCAAAAAAAGACAGGGTTCTTCAAAAGACAGAGAACATTTTGTAGTGAACATTTCATAAGACATGAACAGTATTGGCACTGTGATCCAGAGAGGCAGGAAAACCTCACAGATCTGATTATCGTGGGTTAGGGCATGGATGTGTAAACTGGAGAACAGTCACAGCAAGGGTGCACCAGCATTGCCCCCATAAATACCTGAGGGTATTTATGTATTTATATATCCTGAATGCAAAAAACAAAGACATGTTTGCTTTCCTCAGCCACAGCAGCAGGTGCTGCTCAGCACAGGTAGAGTGAGTCCATATTTAAAATTAGGTGCTGTTGCTGTTCTAGTGAGGGTCACAGGGACCTCTCAACCTGATCACTCATGAAGACACCTCAGGGGTCTGACCCTCACTAGAGATATTCCAGAACTGTCTGGACACGAACATATGGCATGAGCTCTGGGGTGACCCTGCCTGAGTGGGGAGGTTGGACCAGATGACCCACTGTGGTCCCTTCCAACCTGACCCATTCTGTGATTCTGTGACTCTCAGTGGATGTCAGCCCAAGGGAACCAACAGGAGTTACTTATTTTTTAACTAGCAGGCCACTGAGGGTCTCTGGAAAGCAAGGCAACTCTCTCCTACCTATGCATGATGTGCCTGCATGAAGCTTTGTGTCTTTGAATTAGTGTTTGATGTGATAAACTCATATCGATCCATGTCAGTTCATGCATTTTATTTGCTCCATTCAGTGAGGAAACCTCTATTGGTCTCCAGTTTTGTTAGGGTGTATTTAATATCATAAATAAAAATAGTCCTGTTCATCAGCAGTATAACCTTAGAATGAACTGCCTGGAGGACTGAGCTCCACGTGGGTGGACAGCACAGTGTCGAGGAAGAGCACGTGCGATTGGGAATGTCAGCATTGGCTCCCTCGCTGGCTGTGCAGCTGCGTGCATTTTATACTGGACAAAGGTCCTTTCTGGGAGAGGGGAAAAAGGATGAGTTCATCATTCAGGGGGTGCATTCAGCAGCACACAATCCCCACTGAGTCACTCTGAAGTGGATGGCAGGGCAGGAAATCACAGCTGTGGGCAGCGAGTGCCTCCCGTGCAGTCATCAAACACCCACCCCCCCCGCCAGAAACAGCCACCCACAACAGGAGCAAGAGGAGATTTTTGCCATCTATTTTTTCTGGGTCTGCATGGCTGAAACAAGCCCAGTATTTCTACCCCCTGTAGCTGTACAGAGAGCTTTTCAAAAACAGTGACATGAGCGGTGTCTGCCTGGTGTGGTGACAGCTCCTGCGATCAGACAGCAGCAGCAGCTCTGGGATGTATGAACTGCCCAAATTAATCTTTTGGGTCAATTTGAAGCCTAAAGTTGGGAAAGGCTAATGTAGCTAATTTCACTGCTAATCAATTTAGCAGAAACGTCCAGTTAATACAGTTATGTTTTAATCCTAAATAATTTCCTTGGACTTTCCCGAGGGCCTCCACTACGATGTTCTTTGATGCTGAAAGCTCTGATTTTCTCCCCTTCACTTCCTACTTTGAATCTGCAATTCTGCATTTTCAGAACAAAACTCTGCAGCATGCAGAACACTGATGATACAAAGCAGGATAAAATAAATTAAATTAATTGCAATATAGATAGTGCAGTGGATACCGCAGTAGTTTATTTATTTTCATGTTTAATTCTAAAAAAATCCCTCTACTGCCATTATCTGATTATTTTTCTCTGGGTGATACTTTGCAGTCTTTCTTCAGATTTCTACTCTAGTTTTCTGGGCATACACAATTTAAGGAAAGCTTTGATTATAGTCTTATAAATAAAGTAAATGTATTTGAGGACAGGAGTGGGGATAAAATAGTAAATACAGCAAAGTTTACAGGAGGGCAGTGACTGGATGCATTGTCTGGGTATTGTCTGAGTCAGTTATCTGGATGTGGAGGGGAAAAGCTGGCAGAGTACATTCCACTCATATATGAATTTCTAATGACTGCATGTGGTAATTAGTGCTGTGGTCCAGTAGACAAGGTGGTGGTTGGAAAAGACTTCCAAGACCATCGAGTCCCCCCCGTGCCCCATCCCCACCTTGTCCCCAGCCCAGAGCACTGAGTGCCACGGCCAGGCCTGCCTTGGACACCTCCAGGGCTGGGCACTCCAAACCTCCCTGGGCAGCCCATTCCAGTGCTTAACAAGCCTTTCAGTGAAGAAATTCCTTCTGATGTCCCACCTGAACCTCCCCCTGGTAGAGCTTGAGGCCTGTCATTGGTTGCCTGAGAGAAGAGGCCAATCCCCACCTTGTTACAACCTCCCTTGGGGTATCAGCAGAAATATGAGCATATATAGCTTTGTTATCTCCCATATGCTTTTTCAGTGTTATGCAGGAATGGGTAGAGAAAGAGAGAAAATTAATTTGCTGGATGTTTGTTTTGAAGGAATTGAGATCACCTGTCAGCCTGATGAAACAGCTTATGAATCAAAACTGGAAGTTTAAAGGGGAGGATGAAGTATTCTGTCCTCCCATATTACAGAAATGGACTAAACCCAAGGAAACAAAGGGCTGGGGAACACAATGTAGCACAAAGCAAGTCTTGCAAATATTGCAGCCTGGGAGATTTCTCTCTGGGTGATCAGACAGGAACAGGACAGGATGGTATGCACACACGCTCTGAGCCTTAAATCCTCTCTTTTAATCTTTATCAGACACAACTATTTCTAGGGAATGAAGGCACTTGGTACAAAGGGAAGGGTGACATGACAGGAATACTTGTAAGCAGAAGCTGTCAGGTGGTTTTGATCATTTTGCTGCTGTAAAGAACATCTTGATGCATCTTGTCTTTCAAGAAATAACCGTAGTTGTGTCTCTCATTCTGTCTGGTTACTTGTTAACGCTCACTTCTCCAGACCTCTGTGTTTTCCAGCTGCTACAGATGGGATAAGCTGTGGTGCCAGGCAGCCTTTCCATGTTCTGGGCTTTCCTGTGTGGAACAAGAGAATATATTGAGCTGTAAATGGGAACACAACACAGTGCTATATGGGAGACAACAGGGGGGGATTGAGGGGAGGTTGGAGAGGTATTTAAGTATTAAGTCTTATAAAGTGAAGTTGCAGAAACAAGAAACTTTCCAATTTTTTTATTACCCAGTAGTTTCTGGAGTCTTTAAGAAAACCAGCAGAAATCAGTGTGTTCACCAATCCAATAAGCAGTTTTTTATAAACATGTCAGATGGTGACCAAAATGTGTTCAATTGCAAATGCACCCAAGGAAGTAAGAACACACCTACGAAAGAAACCACAGGCACCATCTGTCTTTATTTAGGAAGTGCAGTCTTCCCACTTCTTCCCCTTTCCTTTCCACTCCCTCCCTCTTCAAATGACTCCCAGCTATCATACAGTCCTTGTATAAAGCTCTCGAGTTCTGTCAACAGGTTTCAGTGCAACAACAACAAAAAAGCCTTATTTTTTTGTCTCCCTTATCATTGTTTATGTGAAGTCATTCGGCTGCTGAAATGAAACGTCCACCATTCACATGCTGTAAATTCCCTTTTCCCTGATAGGCAAGTGAGTCGTGGGAGACAAGGATCACAGCCAATATTTCTTAGAATGCTTATTATTCATTAAGCTGTTATTAGTGATCAAAACAAGCTGTGGTTATTAATGGCAAATAACTATTCACACAGCACATTTGCTCTCACAGTTCACTTGCCCAGTCATGGATCATACAGCTCCCCGTTGGAGCAGCAGCTTTGAGGCCATTTGCTTGGAAGCAGAGGGTTGTACTGATGTCCTGGTGGCTCCTGTGTGCAAGGGACCTTTAACAAATGCAGCAAACTCTTGGTCCTGTGTTTTTCAATTCTTGGAGGTTCAAGAGGATGATTAGTTCTCCTGGGATTATCAGTTCTCAGGAAGCTCTCACCCTTTACCTTTTCTTTTTGGAATGCTGTTGTCTTGCAGCTTCTTTTTCCATCCAAATTCATTGGCACCTACAGTACTCACTCACATGAAAAGGACCTTTATGATGCTGAAGATTTACACTGTAAACTTTACTGTGTGTTTTATTAACATTAAGAGGCAATACATTAATGACATGCAAGTAAAAATAAGTAGTGG
>JAWWES010000001.1:112243136-112253262 GCA_035583135.1 Lophotriccus pileatus
AGCCCCAGCTCCCTCAGCCTTTGCTGCTCCCAGAGATGCTCCATCCCTGCAGCATCTTCGCATCTTCCTCTGGACCCACTGCAGGATCTCCATGTCCTCCTGTCCTGAGGAGCCCAGACTGGACACAGCACTGCAGATGTGCCTCACAGGGCTGGGCAGAGGGGCAGGATCCCATCCCTGACCTGCTGCAAATAAATTTGGAAGTCACTGTTGTTCTCTTAAGTTTTTTCCTGCAGTGTGCTTGCACACCCACGGGTGCTCTTGAATAGACTGGCTCACAAGAGAAGGCTGTGCCTGTGCATATACATCATGATGGACATACATTATCACCCTGCACCTTTGTTACAACATCCACAGCTTTCAAGTGACATTTGTCATCTCTTTGGCAGGGTGGGAAGAGAGAAAAGGTCAGAATTAAACAGGAAACATTTTCACTTTTTGAACATTTTCTTCTTTCAGAAGAGGATAAGTGCACCCAGAAGACCTGCAGAGAAATACAGAAGAACCAGAGGACTATGAGAAGTTACAGTAATTGCCATAAACATTCCTGTTTCCTCTCCTCTTCCTGCCTGCCAAACCAGTAATTAGGCACATCTTCTTCACCACAGAATCACAGAATGGTTTGGGTTGGAAGGGACTTTGAAGATCATCCAGTTCCAACCTCCCTGCCATGGGCAGGGACACCTTCCTCTAGACCAAACTAATTTCTTGGTACAATTTATTATAGTTAATCCTGTTGTTACAAGATCACCAGAAATTAAGCAGTTCACATAAAGCCCTGGAACTCAAACAAACTTTTGTGCGTTTTTCCAGGTCCTCAATTTCCAAGCCCTTTACATGAGATTTCAGTGCACTCTCATTTCCTGAGACCCACCTTTTCACAGTCATTTACAATCTTCTCCAAGAAGCCATACCACTGTGAGTTTTGCAGAAGTCTTGTTCCCTTATGAGCAAGTCCTTGTTTGCTGACATTCAGCTTGTGGAATTGGCTGTGTTGCTCTGCTAAACTGGTTTTTCTAGTGAGTAAAGACCTTTGGCTTCACCAGGTTCAAAAACTTCCCGAGCCTTTGCCTGTCTTTTCAGTTTGACACCACTGCTCTTCACAGATTTCCACAAGTCTTCCAGAAGTCTGTCTTCCTCAAAGGGAGACAATTTACTAGGTTCAAATGTTCTAGTGCTCGTCCTTCCTCGTAGGACACATTGCTCTGTGACAGGAACCTGCCCTAGCCTGTTGTCCAGCCAGTTTCTCCTTCAAAAAGCCTTCTGCCCTTAATGGAGTCCTCTCCCTGCAAGTGTCTCCGAAACACAGAGCCACCATGTCTCTGCAGGGTGCCTTGCTTTGGCCAGAGAACTACCACATTAGGCAGTTTTAATTTTTTTATTTACCTTGGCCCTTGGAAGATGAACCAGGGAATTGTAACAGCATGGCTTGTAAGGGAGATCTGGAGATCTCCTAGTCCAGACTCCTGTCCCTACAGAGCAGACTGGTTACCACCACTGAGTCAGGGCAGCTGTGGCTTTGCCCAGCCAAGTCCTAATGAAGAATCCATACCCTCTCTGGGTGACCTGCCCCAGTGTTGCCCTACTCCCTCTGGAGAGATTTTGGCTGTCACCTTTGTCCAGCTGTTCATCAGTTAGTTGCTTACTACTAGAACATCCCAGATCCTCCCTTCACCAATTTAACCAAGCTTAGTTCCCTCAGCTGCTGTAGGCCCTGGGCCATCTATTTCTCCTCCACTGGGCCCCCTACTTTTTCTCCACATCCTTTTTGAGCTGGGGTGCATTGCCCAGTAACTGGAAGAGAGTAGTTTTAGATTAGATGCTAAGAAGAAATTCTTTACTGTGAGGGTGGTGAGGCACTAGAACAGGTTGCCCAGAGAAGTTGTGGATGCCTCATCCCTGAAAGTGTTTGTGGCAAGGTTGGATAGGGCTTCAAGAAACCTGGTCTAGTGGGTGCCTCTGCCCATGGCAGGGGTTTGGAGCTGGATGATCTTTAAGGTCTCTTCCAACCCAAACCATTCTGTGATTCTGTGATTTCTGCCCTGCCCACAGAGCCCTCCTATGTGTAGGTTGGCAGGGAGGTGGAAGAGGAAGAGTTCCACATCTGCTGCATCCCTCAGAAAAACACTCTCCCCTGGACCAGAGTGTGGAAGGTATTTCTGTGCCTGAGAGTTTGGCACTCTGTGCTGGTGTCTCCTGGGGAGCACAGGGTTCCTGGGATGTGTTGTCCCTGCACACTGTAGGGGCTGAGGGAGCAGATGGACTACCGAACTCTGATGTTTGTGCTATCAATAGTTCCTGGGAAATTCATCTGTTAGTGAGCAAAATGTGGCTTTTCCGTTGTTCTGTGGGTAATACACTCTATTGATCAGATTTCTCCACTAAAGCACTGGTAAAATATCTAATGACATGTCTGAGAGAGGAGTGCCTGGTGCTTGTGGTCCCTCCTACGTTGGACTGAAATGCCCTCTGCAGTCAGAAAACCTAAAGCACTTTTGACAGCTGAACACAGTCTACAGCAGCCCTCTCAAAAATGTTTGGGGTGTGTGTCTTTTTTGTGATTCTATGAAAAGATCACGAGCAGCTTTTTTAATGAAGCCTTTGTTTTGGATGAAGTGTGTTGTATAATAAAGCTGAAAATAGTTATTTTTTTCTTTTTTTTTTTCTTTCTGGGTCAGCTGTCTGTCATTTCTGCTGGTTTCCATATTCCTGCTGGTTCCTCCGAGAATACTGAAATTATAGAAAGCATGCTATATGAATAAACAGATCAGTCAGGTTGCTTTCATTAAGTATTTAAGGGGCTCACTTACCACAGGCTCTGTAACTTTTCCTGATACTGTTCTTTACACTTCCCTGCCCTTGCTTCCTCCTTTTCTTTCTTTAGCCAGAGGGGGTGAGTGCTGCCCTCCCCTCCCTTGTCTTCCTCTGCTACTGGAAATCTACCTTCCCACCCCTCCTCCAGTCAAGGTGTTGCTCAAAACAGCCATCTAGAAGTCTTCACCTCAGTTTAAAAGTCTCGGTTTCTCTTCAAACCCCTTCCCATCCTCAGCTCCTTCTCCGTATCCTCATTTCCTAGTACAGGGTTCTCATGTAAACAATCCATTCTGGCTTTGTTGTCATCTGCAATAAAAGTCCTCTATGTCTATAAAACTGTACTCTGAGGTTCAAATTCTGCACAGTGGCCTCTGCACAAAGACCTGTATAAAGGTTTTATGAAAGAGAGCGACATCAGAATACAGAAATGTATTTTTGACTGTGGCTCGGCCTTCTGAGTGAATAGAAAGGAAAGAATAAATGCCAAAGATGATGAGTATGAAACTACAGCATTCAAGATATTGTTAAAAAATAGGTGAGGGTAAAGCAATATGTGTTCTTGTCTTATATGTGTCATTCTACACAGGGAATGTGAAATGCTGGGCAGTGATGTCATGATTCCACACAGAGGAAAACAGGGATTTTATTTTTAACAGCGCTGCCTCTTGATCCATTTCTGATAATGTCAGGAGTTCCAAGAGGGCTGCAAACCCATGTGGTGACAAACAGCCTGGCAAAACCCCGCTGGTGCCTATTCTGGACAGGAATAGATGGAGGTGTCTATTTGGAAACACGGCACTCGTGCGGTGCCTTTCAAGCCGCTATCCCTGCTCCCTGGGAAGTTGTCCTCATGCCCCATTTGAGAGGTGGCCTCATGCTGCTGCAGGAAGAAATGCAAGCTGAGAAAAAGAAAGTCGGAGTTTGCCCTTTCAGAAATACTGCTGCCTTGGGCCTTGAGCCTACAGTTTCCATTTAGGAATGAATGCTGGTGGAACCAAAGGATTTCTTCATCAGTAAGAACGAGGTGATCTGGCCCACAACAAAATTGATTTGCCCGATTCAGGAGGTACCACGTGTACCTTTGACATGGTATCTTCATGACTATGTAGATAATGTATTAAAAATAATATATTATATTATTAAAGTTAGGCCTGGCATGATTTCCTGAAATCTCACTTCCAGGGAAACAAAGGCCACAGAAGTGAAGATGAAGGAACCTGTGAAGATTTCTTAAGTGAAACTTAGAACAGAGTCTGTACAATTGACTTTACAGGACATTTATACGTAAAACATAAAAGGGCGTGTTTTGTTCCAAATGTGATTTGTAAGTGGTAAACAACCCTCATTTTTCTGACTCTCTTCAGGCCTCTCGTTGTGGAGCATCTGCCCTTTGCTATTTCAGTAGATTGTCTAGACTGAAATTTCAATCAGCCCAATCTGAAAGTGCTTCAAAAAGATTAATGGAGTCTTTTAGCTGTGTCTTTTCATTTTGACATGCAGATACCAAGAGTTTTCCTGAGGTTGCCACCAAACTTCATAGAAAAACTGGCGCAAGAGTTCTTCTTCCTAAAATCAGTGGGTCTCGAGGAGAGAAGTATTTGTGAAATAGTACTCAAGAGCCTTAATTAGCATCATGACTGCATTTTCACAGAATCACAGAGCATTCTGAGTTGGAAGGGACCCACAAGAATCATCAGGTTTGACTCTTTTTTGATGATGGTGAAGATGATATCTTTATTGTCACACCGTCCATATTCTGCTCTTCCAAGTCAGTAGTACCTGGGATCCTTAAAAACCCGAAGGAACAAATTTTCTGTCTTTTTTTTTTCCCATGTGGCTGCAAGTTCTTTCTTACTAACTCTTGATTATATCTTTTTTACTCCTTAATTTTTGACAATGTTCATATCTTGTTTTTGAAATACTTGGATTTTCCACACTTAATTCCTTAGGACTCCTCCCATTACTTTCAAGTCTAAGCATATTTAAATGGATGCATTCATTCAATGATATAATCACTACAGTTAATTGAAGTGGCTGGTATTCTTAGGATTGCTGTGAAATACAAAAGTTTGAAATATTAAAAACCCCAGAGAGTTTTCTATTTTTTTTTTTTTTTTTGTGAACATTTCTGTCCATTACCCAACCCCTCTGGGGGGTAATTTTGAATTCCTTACAATTTTGATGGGAAAAAAAAAGAAACCAAAAGAAATAACTTAGGCTGTAGATATTATTTTAAGTGACAGCATTTTCTGTCTTTCTAACAACCCCCTTATTTGCAATTCAGTGGTGCTATGGATCATCAGCTTTCACTTTTTGCACAGTAGACTGCAAAACAGCTACTCTGTGTATTGAACACTGAAAATTCAAGCTGGTGATTGTTTTTATAGAGAACTTCATTCTGGGAATGAACCTACCCACTGGAAATTTCTAGTTCCCCTAATAGTTCACAATTCCACTGTTTTCCTATTATGTTTCCAGTGGCTTTGGGCTCCACTTACTGTTTACTTCTGCAAACACAAAAAGGCTCCATCATTCTCTTCCCCATTCACGTGTCTCAGGCTTTGCTTTAGTCCTTGTCTTAATTTTCTCAGGATATACAGTAAGGATCTCAGTTTTCTCATTAAAATGCCTTTTTAATTTTTTAAACCAGTTTTCATTCACTGAGTGAAAAGATTTTAAAGTGTTTACATGAATATACAATAAGAATATGTATTTCAGAGGGATATAGGAATTCAGCAAAATGGGATGCAAACAATAAATCAAATTCTTATAATCTCTACCCCGCCTTATCAACCACTGCTGTGTTTTCATTTTTTAAGAGGTTAATTTATATATGACTGTGTACATATACATATATTAAATCATAGGATAGTTTGGGTTGAAGGGAACTTGAGTTTGCTGCAGGTTCTCATGGAAATATCAGCATTCTCTTGAGTTTGGTCTGACAGGGATATGTGGCCTCTATAAATGTCATTTGGATGAAAGACTCAAGGAGCTCAGAAACTCAAGGAGTTTTGAATAAGCCTTGTTGATGCCTTATTTTACCCAGCTCACCTTTCCCTATTTTAAGCCACTTTTAATCACCTTGTTTAATACACTACAGTAAAATTCTTACAGAGTATACAGATTTTTTTCCCCCAAATATCTACCAGCAATTGGTAGTGTAGCAAAATCTCCATGTTAATGTATTCTTGTAATTTTAACTTGCATATTTATCAAATGCACTTTAGAACTAATCAAATACAGTCCCAGTGAGCATCCCACACTCTCAGTTGGAACAAACATGCCCAATCTTTATGCTCTTTCTGAAGGAACAAGCAAATGTCTCAGGCCTCAGTTTCCTCTGCTTGTGTATCTGCAAAATTCAAACAGCAGAACCAAGCAAACTGTCCTGTAATAATAACTTTTCTAATATTATTCTTCCATTTCTTAGCATTTACCTTTGAATTAAAGGGAGGTACACTGAGTAAAGTAGTTCAAAGCTAACTCAAATATTGGCAGCCTGCTGTGTCTCTTCTTTTCCTCAAATTACAGATAGAGTAGCTTTCTAAACAGCTCCTCTCACTGAAGAAATTGAAATCAGATATCCCTACAATGTGTTTCACTTGATAATGAGCATATCCCATCTGAAGGACAATGCATGTTCACATTCACATTTTCCCAGTTTATACTGTTTTCTACTATTTTGTTCTAATGCCAGAAATAAAGTAGATAAAATGGGGGTATAACTGATTCAAAAGCCTTTGTGCTACAATAACACATCTGAGGAGGTGGGGTACAATACATAATAAATATGGTGTGTATATATACATATAATATATGTAACATATTCTGCTCTATAAATTGGCTGCTTCTTTTGAGGGTAGACATCAGGGTCCTGAGGGTCATAAAAGACCTGAGTGGCCTTGACTGGCCTCATCTTGGACCCCCACCCTGTGTCCACGGGCATGGACATCAAAATTCAGCCCTACAATCAGGTGATGTAAAAATCCCCTCACAATCAGAACCAAAAGTCTTTGTCATTTGCTGGTACTGGCAAGTATTAATTTTATAACTGTCATGAGTAACCAAAATAGTGCAAACTGCTCTGGTTGAAATACTCCCTGTTGTTATTCCTGCAGCACCCAGAGGTTTAGATCAGGGCCCTTCCAGGGAAGTGTTCTCTCCATGAACATCCAGTGGGAGACCAGCTCTGGCTGTGAGGCATTATGTGCTGAGTAATGAAAGGCTGAGGAAAGGGAAAATCATCACCTTTGCAGGGAAGGAACACCAAGATATAAAAGGTCAAACCCCTGCCAATCACGATTATAGAGGCTGAGCTGATCCAGCCCTGGTGTGAGGAAGCACGAGATGAACTTTTCATTCCTTCTTGGAACACTTTCTAATGGTGAGTTCAGTTGGGTTTTTTTTTGGTTTAGGTGATTTTTTTGTGGGTTTTTTTGTTTGTTTGTTTTGTTTTTAAGATTCATATCTCTAGTTCTCTGGGTTAGGGAGCTGGTTAGAATGTGGAAATGGAGATGTTGGAGGAAATGGGAGAGACTAGGATATGATAAAGTCCTTCCTCAATCCTGGCTGGCTGTACAGCTGGGGAACTTTGGTGCTGGGAGGACAGGAGTGATTTCAGGTCCACAAGCTTAAAGAAAGCCCTTGAGGGAACAGATTTGTTGCATTTATTCTATTTTTTTCACCCTACTTTAAGCAGATTTGGGTTAAGACAGCGTTTGTCCGTGATTTGGCAGAAAACCTGGGATGACTGTCAGCTTTTTCCCGAACATGGTAAGGCCTGTCTGTGACATAGTGTATCTAAACTGAAGTGGCAGTAACCTGTGTCCCTGGGAGGTTTGAGACATTTGCTTTCTCTGCATGTTTTTGGTTGTAAGGCTGGGGTTAAGGATACTCTCCATTGTTTCCTTTGGCAGACTCACATCACACAGAAAAACAGGTTTCTCAGATCCTTGTGCTTTTAAAAACCTTCCAAAAAACTCACTGGTGTTGCATAGAAATATATCTGAATGGTGCACAACTATCTCCTTTCAAGTTTCGTTCAACCATCACTCAAATAGCCAAATATTAAAACCCCCTAAGCTTTCTCCTAAACCTTCACTGCTCATAAAGCTTCTACTGAAGATCTTCCATTGCCCTGTTTGGCTCTTCCTTTCTTTCCTGTCCTGGCTCAGATTAGGAATCACCTGCAGGCACAAGTCAGTCAGTAGTTTGCCCTTCTAGCTGGTGATAATGGCCAGGCATTGTTGGTGCTGGAGCAGAGGGAGTTGGGAATTCCTACTTGTAAACCTGGAAAATTGTCTGCAGTTGCAGCAGGATAAAATTTGAGTCAGCTCTGGTGCACTGATGGTGTTTCACAAAGAGTTGTGAACTTTAAATGTTCCTGTTGCACAAGAAGATCATTCTTGCATGGAGAGCAGGAAAAAGGGTGGCTTAGACTAAGAGCTGGTGGTGATGCTTTCTCATGTTTGGGATATACTTTCTCTGCTGAAAAGATTTACTTTTTACAGAAGGACAATAACACAAATAACTCATTTTAGAAGAGATTGCTGAAGAAAAAGGCCCTATTTCCTACCTCAGAACAATGAGTCAAGCTGAGCCCTGCAGAAAGGACAGAGATGTTGGGGAAAGAGCTTCGAGCTGACCTTCCCAAGCCCTGTCATGGGACTCAGCAAGGCATGACCAATGCCCAGCTGGGTGAAGCTCCTCCTGCTGCCCCACCAGGGTTGTTGCCACGGGAGGTGGCCCTGGAAAGTGTGCTGGCTGAGGGAGGAAAGCTCATTTGGCAGGTGTTGCAGAAGAGCTGCTTTACCTGCTGTCTGGGGCAAGAAGTGAGTGCAACCCTCTGCTGCCGTCAGTCCTGCATTAGTGGCTCGATGGAGTGACAGTGTGGGGGCCAGAGCCGGGAGCTGATGGCTGAAAAATCACCCCAGAGGCTGCCTTTAGCTTTTGTGTGGCCTCTGGGCAGCCTGGCATCATTCACCAGGGCTTTGATGGTTGTTTTCAGTAATGCTACTCCTTCCCTGAGGTCTCTTCTGACCCCGCAACCCGGTCACTGCTCAGTCTGTGACCCTGGAGCTTTTTGTCTTTTTTTAGGCATCCTGCATTTTCTAATGAGAAGAGAAAGCTCTGCTGGCTTGGTGGATTCACAGCTTGAGTCACTGCCATCACACTGGCCTGTTCTTTCCACGAGCACTAAATTCACTTTAAAAACAGCCAAAGAGCTTTATGAGAAAAGCCAATCTTTTCATAGGTGTGCCAATATACAGAAACAGTTATTTCCCATCTGGGATCTCTCTGTATGGTAAGTATACATAATTTTATAACTCATCAACTTTAATAGGTGCCCGAGAATGCCAAAAATAGGACCATAAATTTGTAGGAGATAAAACATTTTTACAGAAAAAGAAAATTCCAACAAGATAAGCAAGGTCTGGGATGTTCTGGCACCCACTTGAAAAAGATATTAAAAAGCCCAATCCTGCCTTTTATTTTATGACCGTGTATAGGAAAGCTGAAAAATTCCCAACTTCCAGTAAAAAGATAAAAGATTAAAAATATCCTTCTCCCCATTTGGTAGAAAACTGCTCTCTTAAATCTAAAATTTAAATCATAGTGTTTGATTATCAGTGCTCACCAAGAGGATTACGGAACAGTCATTAAATCTTATTACAAAGCGAAGTGCAGAAAGTAATTGCACATATTTGTAAGTAGCTTAGAATTGATTAAAAATGCATAAAGAAAAACTGGAAAGTTTTCTGCAGGCTCAAGGCTGCTAACCCCCTCTGGGTAAACACACATCAGCTCATCCCACCAGGAACCTCCTCTGCTTCCTCCCAGTGTGGCAAGAGGAGGATTTCTCCCTGTTTTAAGGACAAGGACTCTGTGATCACTGGAACTGCTGTGAGCTATAGGAGATAGGGAAGGCCTGCAGTCATGTTAAAGTTAGGAAGCTTTAGGAGAAGTTTAATTTAAGCTGTTCCTCGGGCTAAGCCTTTCCTTCCCCACCCCCATCCTCCACTGAAGGCTGCTTTAAGGCTGCATTTTCAAAGCGGTGTACGGGGAATTAAGTGCTCCAGTTCCATGGATCTTAATGTGATTTTGTGAGCAAATATCCTCTACTCCAGCCCGGCTGAGGCTCTGCTCTGCTCTGAGGGTTTGTATACTCCTTGCAAGCAAAGGAGCTGTGCCAAAGCACAATAACTTCAGGAACAAATTAACTCTGTGTAAGTTAGAGGCACACGGGGTTTTTTAGTGTTTACTTGTTTGGCTGGTTGGGCTGGTGGGGGAGGCAGATTTTCCCTGCAGG
>JAWWES010000001.1:112253455-112307716 GCA_035583135.1 Lophotriccus pileatus
TAGAGGCACACGGGGTTTTTTAGTGTTTACTTGTTTGGCTGGTTGGGCTGGTGGGGGAGGCAGATTTTCCCTGCAGGGGCCAAGCAGGAGGTCAGGCTGGGTGAGGTGAGGAAGGCACTGAGGTGCTGGAGTGTTCCAGAGAACAACGGGGTGGGGAAGGGTCTGGAGAGTAAATTGTATGAGGAATGGCCGAGGGAGCTGGGGTTATTTAGCCTGGAGAAAAGAAGGCTCAGGAGAGAACTTAATGCTCTCTACAACTCCCTAAAGGAGGGTGGAGCCAGCTGGGGGTCAGCCTCTTCTCCCAGGTAGCAAGTGACAGGATGCGCAGACAGAGCCAAAAAGCTGTGCCAGGGAAAATTCAGATTGGGAGTCAGGAATAATTTCTTCCTGGAAAGGGTGGTCAGGCTTTGGAAGGGGCTGCCCAGGGAGGTTTGGAGTCCCCATCCCTGCCCAAGGAAGGCCTGGCCGTGGCACTCAGTGCTCTGGGCTGGGGGACAGGGTGGGGATGGGGCACAGGGGGTACTCGATGGTCTTGGAGGTCTTTTCCAACCTAAATGATTCTGTGAATCTGAGGTGATGGAGCAGCTCAAACCCCTCTCTGCACTCCCTTTTGCTCGGCTCTGCGATGGTATGGCCCCAACAAGTCAGCCTTTGCCTAAGCCTTGACGAATTCAGTGCAGAACACAATGCGAGGAGGAGTCTGATCCTCGGCAATCCGGGTCTCAGCATGCAACTTGTTATTTTTAACTTTCCATTTAAGCTACTCACACATCTTCTCTGCCAGTGTTCAGAACATTCCTGAAATGCTGCATTGTGTCGTGGTTTGCCTTTCCTTTTGGATTCGCTTTTTTTCTCTCCACAAGAGCGGTAGGTTGTGTTTAGTAGGAATGGAGGTTTTCCTTACTTTCTGCTTTTTTTCTCTCTATTTATAAACAGTGCTTTCTCTGGCATAAATCATGATCATAATAAAATCTTATTTTTCCCACTGGGCCCAAACTTTTCAGGGAGAGATCAGCGCCAGTGCACAGGAGGAGAAGGGATGTACCTTTTCCATCATCACTCCCTTAGCACCCAGTGGCTGGACAGTGACAGAGCTGGGACTGGTGTCTTTAACCTCTGGGAATGAGGCAGAGTCAAGGCCTTGAAGCTGGTTGCATCCACAAGGTAACCTGCAGTGCAGTTTCTCCAGGGTCACCTCTTTGATCCAATCCCCAGAGCCAAGGCAGTTGGGTTCTGCCCTGCTGAGCCCATTTCTGGGGGTGTCATAGCCAGGGCATGCTGGGTTTCTAATTACCAGTCCCATGTTGCTAAATTCACAACATTTCATCTTATTTTCCTGTCTCAGCTCTGACAATCATGTGAGCAGAGAACTGGAGAGATTACAAAAGATTTTGCTGTTCTGTATTCATTTAGAACATCTATAAGGGCTTTTGAATAATTTTATTTGTAACAAGGAGAAAAATGCACATTCTGTCAACTTATCTCCAACTCACTGCATGGGACTAGACCTGGGTATCTGCCCTTCAAATTAATACAAACTTAGGAACTAAAGCACTACATAATGAGTTGAGAACATATCGCTCAAAGTTTACTATTGATTTACTGTCCCAATGTTTCTGAGAATTACCCACTGCATAATCTATGGAACCAAATGATTTCTCTGGGAGGTTGCTGCTATCTCTTAAGGTTTTATCTAAAGCCTTGAGAACTGGCTTTTTTTTTTTCTCAAAGTCATATAAGGGTCTTAATTTTCTTTCCGTACCAAGGAAGTTTCTTGCCACAAGGAGCATGGGGAAAACTCACAGATGGGAATGTCAGGGAGCAGTGAGGGTGTAGGGACCAGGGAGCTGGGCTTGGAGATGACCCTGGCACTGGTCACTGATGGGGGGAAGACAGTGTTACTTCCCAAACTTCAGCTTGGTTTGATGGTTTGGATTAGAAGGGGACCTTAAAGGTCATCTTCTGCCGTGAGCAGGGACACCTTCCACTAGACCAGGTTGCTCAGAGTCTCATCCAACCTGACCCTGAAATAGAAAATGCTCCCTGTATGCTTTCATTGCACATGTTTTGTCTTTCTTGTCTCCTCTAGGCTTCAGCATTGGTGACACTAAAACCAGGTTACTGCTCCAGACAACCCCACACCCTGCATGCCCATTCATATATTCTTACGTCCTCCTCAGGTAATATTTACAAGTGACCTGAAAACAGTGGCTGCATTAAAATCAAGGAAAATCACCCTCTGAACTTCCTTTGCAGAGAGTTTACAAGAAGCAGTGTCAGGATCAGTGAGTTTCTACTGAGATTTTACCACTCTGGCCTGTGGGAGACACTCCAAATCCCCTGTGAAGAACAAAGAAGTGAGTTAATCCCACAGAGCTCTTCTTCCCACGAGGCCTGGGAGCTCAAATGTCCCATGACTTGACATCCACATCATCCTGAAGTCTTTGCTTTGGTTTCTCCCCTATCTCCCTATAATAAGTCTTGTGTCATTGGAATGAGTGGGTAATTTCAGTTATGTTCAGTATTAATGTACTTTGCTTTTCTTGGAAAACAGCAACAAAAATAGTTTAGTTCAACTTGTCATTGGGAGGATTGTGTCCCGTGGTGATGCCATTAGATAAATTGTTATTACACGAGGGATAGATTGGATCCCTTTTCTTTGTTTGTTTTGCAACTGAGAGCCTGTTGACTCTCAACAGCCCCTTGAGCCAAGTTATGAAGAAGCTCTTGTTGACCTTAATTGTGAAATAATGACCCTATCCCTGACTTTGAACAATAGGTCAAAATATCACTAATTTTCAACTCATGGGCCAGCAACTGTAATGTAGGACTGGCCAATATCAGTGTAATTGCACATATGATGGCACAAGAGAGAGGTGAAGGTTTCCCTAGGAATGCAATTTCTGTAAATGAATAGAATAACATTCAGCTCAAATATGCGCCATGAACAGGATGCAGGGAGGTTTTCTGGGTTTTTCCCCCCGTGTCAGACAAAGAATTACCTAGAACAACTCCCTTTGAAGCTTGGGACTTACTCTGGCCCGTGACCAAAGGCCTCACAGAAAGCTCAGCCCCTTTCTTCCCATGCCTGGCGGCTTCTGGGCCAGGCTGTGCCATCCCATCACAAACCCTAACCTTCTGCAAGGGTGTTGACCCTCCTATTGGCTCCTTCTTTTGGGGCATCTTGTTTTTAAAAAGTCAAGGTCTTGTCTTCCAGAGGTGGGGGAGCTGCACCTGCCTGAGGAGGTTTCCAGATGTTGTTGTCACTCTGAGATGTGCTGTCAACATCTGGTAGCAGAGAACTCCTGATGTAACAATAGAGAAAAGAGTAAAACAAAACTCTGAATTACCTGACACCTGAAAAACTCCCCAACTACGCTCACAGGACTGTGAAATTCATCCCCAGTGGGGCCACTACCTACTGAATAAAAAAAAATAAATGCATCTTAATAGTAGTTTTTGACATGCTGGATACCCCAGGACCCCGAGGGAGAGCTGGGTGCCAGCTGCAACATCTTGTTGCACACAAAATGGCTGAGAGAAAGGCAAACCATTAAGGACAGCCAATTAGCAGCATAGAAACCAATTTGTTTCTATTATTACAACAGTAAATTCCTCAGTTAATTCCCAAGGGCAGCCTCTCAGACCCAGTAGCCTGTGGGTTTCTTCTACTCCAGCAGTCAGAGGTCATCCTACATCTTCTTGCTCACGTGAAGCAACCATGTTACAAGTTCCCTTATTTTTATCTTGAAATGCACCTGGGAAAACTGGGGTTTTCCTTGGAGTTTCTGCAAGCTCTTGCCATACTGTTTTTTGTGACCCAGGAACGGGAACTTCTGCAACAGGATAGCCTGTTTCTAGGTACAGCACTTAGAAAACACATCTAGTGTATTTCAAATTTTCAACCCATTTGTCCCTATTCAGATATCTCCAGCTTGGCTTATGATGTCATATTTTGTAGCAGATCAGAGATTTCAGTGGTCCTTTAGCACTTTCAGATTGTCACTCAGCAACATTTCAGGTGTGCTTGTCTTTCTTTCCCGTCGTATCTCAAAGCAATGAAAGAACTACCAAGAAACCTCAGAACTGAGTTTGCCTTGAGAAGCCTGAAACCAGCTGTTACTATTGAAAGGCATATTTTCAAAATGCCTTTGTCCTAATTTAGGAAACCTTTTCTAACCAGGAACCTCACTCCAGCACGTGTTTTAAGCCCGAAATCAAACTGTCTCTAGGCCTGTGCTTCAGTGTGATCCTGAATCTAGACCTTTGCTGGTAAGATGCATTCTCTATTATTTTCACTGCTCTTCATTTTTCTAAACTCATTTATACTATCACTTGTTTATCAACAACTGAAGAAAATGGAGGAAAACTGCAGTTTGTTTAATCGCTGCCTGGAGAAAACTGTAAGCTGATCCTGGTATAAATGAGCAGGCATAAGAATTTGCTTTAACAGTTTTCAGTCCCTTTGGTAATGCAGAAATTTTGTTTGATTTTTGCCAAGTGGTGTCTTTTTCTTTTCTTTTTTTTTTTTTTTTTGCTTAATGTTTTTAGGTAATCACTATTTAGCTGGCTTATGTTCTTGGATTTTCCTTTTTTCTCCTTCCCAGGAGATAAAACCAGTAAAATCCTCCCCTATTGAAGTCAGTGGCAAAACTCCCACTGAATTCCGGGTTTTATTCAGCTAAAGAGTTTCTTGCAAATAAGGTATTTAGATACTGCACTCTGGGGTGATATTCATAAATTTAATGCTGTTTCCTCAAAATAAAAGTTCATAAATGTTAGTGAACCTCTGCGTGGCTCCAACAGGAGTGCTTCTCCTTGAAAACCAGTTCACTGTCCTGGAGCTGAATGCTTTCACCAAAATCCATAAGATAGCAGTGAACTCAGCTGCCCTGACTGCTCTACATGGTGCCTATAACACCATCAGTGTTAAAAAAACAAACACAAAAAAAACCAAAACAAAAAACTCCCCAACAAATAAAAACAAAACAAACAAAACCAAACCCCAAACAACAACAAAAAAACAACCAAACAACTAACCCACCAAAAAAAAACCAGAACCCAAAAAACACAAATGAGAAGGCTTCTTTTCCTGCCTGGGCAGATCGGACACACTCGGATACCTCACACTTGTGTAAATCTCAGACAAACAGTGGTGACAGATGTGGACTTCTGAATCTGTTGGAGCCTTTCAGGTCCTGGAATCACAGGACATTTAAGTTGGAAAAGACCTCCAAGATCATTGAGTACAACCTGTGCCTGATCCCCACCTTGTCCCCCAGCCCAGAGGACTGAGTGCCACGGTCAGTCCTTCCTTGGACACCTCCAGGAATGGGGACTCCATCACCTCCCTGGACAACCCCATTTCAATGCCTGACCATCCTTTCTAGGAAGAAATTTTTCCTGACATCCAACCTGACCCTCCCCTGGTGCATCTTAAGGCCATTTCGTCTTCTCCTGTCACTTGTTACCTGGGAGAAGAGGCTGATCCCCACCTGGCTTCAACCTCCATTGAGGCAGAGAGGAAGAAGGTCTCTCCTGAGTCTCCTTTTCACCCCCAGCTCCCTCAGCTGCTCCTCATATGACTTGCAAGTAGCTTTAATTAGTTACCCTGGAGTCATGTCTGCATGGACCACACTGCACTTAGCTCAGAGACTTTTCCAATGCTGGTCTCACTGTGCTTGCCCAGACTTTTCAGTTGCTTCCTGGCCCCAGGCTGAAGATCCCCCAGGTCACCAAACATCACCCCTGCATAGGGTCGCCTTCCAGGCAATGGAAAGTTCAGGTGACAGTGTGCAACAGGGACTGTTCTTTCTGGCAAGGCTCCTTTTGGGGGGTAGGTGCTTGTATGTCCAGTTTACCTGGACTGCAATAAGGAATTTGTTTAAGAAGGAAAGCAGAGCTGCTTTGTGCTTAAGAGAACCCCCAGGACTCCTCCACTGCCATGGTGATTGCTATTTTTGTGCTATCTGGGTGACATTATGCAGCTAGGGCTGCATGGACTGCAATGGTGCTGATTAAAAGGAGCTTCTTTAAATTTGACGAGATTAGGCACATTTCAGCTTTGTGTTTCTGTCTTCCCTGCAGACCAGTTGCTGCACAGGGAGATGCACAATGAGAGATCTACGATACTTCCTAACCTTTAAAAAGTGACTGCTGAGCTTCAATATCTCTGTGGCTGAATGTCCCTACGGACAACGCTCAGCGTATCCTGAAAATTATTCCTCCTAAAGGTGTCTCTGGGTAGGCATCCAGAAGGAAAAGGCACACAAAATGATAGGTCATGTATGTGATATAAGCATCAGGAAGTGCAGTC
Organism: Lophotriccus pileatus; assembly: GCA_035583135.1. NCBI lineage: Eukaryota > Metazoa > Chordata > Aves > Passeriformes > Tyrannidae > Lophotriccus > Lophotriccus pileatus. The sequence goes on from JAWWES010000001.1 coordinate 112,259,772, forward strand.
AGAGATGGGCATTTTCACAGGTGCCAACACACAGGGATATAGATCTGACTGCAGATCCAACTGTAAAGCAAACAGGTAAATCCTACCTATTGTTCAGCTCTGTGCCAAGCCTACATAAAATGTGCCTAATTATGCTACATGGGCTCTAAAAATAAAATATTAAGGTAAAATAATGCTGTACTCTTTATACAAGTACTTCAAATGGAATACATAATACAAAATATTGATTCAAGGGGGCTGCCGTATTGAAAATCAAATGAGTTTTTGCCATTGCTGAGAGCACAGAAGCCCAGTGTAATCAGCCTGTTCAACTAATCATTACAGCAGTGCTGTTTGTGGCACTCTACTTAACAGTCTGTCAGCAATTCCATAAAAAACCCTTTATTTTTCAGGGATTTATATTTTGGCCATAAAAGGCTGCCGCGATGTGAAATTAGAAATACACCGAGAGACGTGAAAGAACAGAACTCCCCCAGCCCTCCACCCAAGTTGCTTTTGAAAGGTTCGATTCTGGGTCACCAAAGCCAGCAAGAATTTTGCCTTTTATGTCAGTAGGACTGGAATTGGGATGAAAGGGTCTTCTGGTGATTAATTGCAGTTAAGAGGAGCTTTGCTTTTGACCTTAGCTGAGCTTAGCTTTGCTGATATGTTTTAATCACCACTGTGGGAGCAACTCTTGGATTTTTATTTTTTATTTTTTTTTGCCTCAAATCATCATTCCCTCTCTGGTACAGCCCTTGGAAAAAGCTCTTCTGATGAGACACTGTAGGCAATGAAGGCAAATACTGTGGCCCGGATTTCAAGTCCAGCACAAGCTGTTTCCTCCTGTGCCAAAATGGAGCCTTCCCACCATAATACTTGTGCTGGAAGCTGGCACCAGAGGCAGGAGAATTCAGGACACCGGAGTAATGTATTAGTTTGAATACTCCTGACCACCTGCAGTGTGACATTTATAAGGTTTGACACTCAGCTGGACCAGAGCCTGAGCAACCTGATCTGGTATTGATGCCGGATCTGCCTGCTGGGGGTGGGAGTTGGACAAGGTAAGTCCTGAGTTCCCTCCCCACTTCCATTTCTCTGCGTCTCTGGGAAGTTATGCAAGACTCTGCAACACCTCCTGACACAGAGATCTGGCCAGGTTCCAGCTGAGGGTCAGCTATAAGTATAAATCTTCCTGTTGTTTTAGGACATTTAGAGTCACAGCTTGCTTTGGTCCCCTGGCACAGGTTGCCCAGAGAAGCTGTGGCTGCCCCATCCCTTGAAGTGTCCAAGACCAAATTGGATGGAACTCTGAGCAGCCTGGTCTAGTGGAAGGTGTCCCTGCTGAAATTGGGGTGGTCTTGAATGGAAAATCTTCTTTAGCTCTAATGATACAGTACCAGCCTGTACCTAGGATGTGTTGCACAGCTGTCCCATGGGGGGTAGGACTGGATGATCTTTAAGGCCCCTTCCAACCCAAACCATTCCATGATTCTATAATTCTAGATGTGATTAGACTTGCTGGAGAAATGGCTTGGATTGCTGTTCCATATCCAAACAGAGTGATTTATCTGACAAGCTGTGGATTCAAACGATTCTTTTTTTTTTCACTCTCTCTTTGGGGAGCACTTAAAACTTTATTTATGCAAAAATGAACTTAAATTAAAGTGTGGAAGTGCTTCTGAAAATTTTGCCCTGTAGAGTTCCATTAGCAGTAGCATTATAATTATGTTTCCTTTCATTTTCTCTGTACCACTAAGCTGCTAAAGCTGCATTGGTGTAGTGGAGGTTATTGAAAGGTACTTTTTTATATTTCTTAGACAGTGGCTAAGAAATAGTATGGTAGCTACAAGAAAATTATCAAAATCAAGGGCCATGTGTACAAAGTACCCCACAATGACATAAACCAGGCTAGACCTTAATGAGAAGCTAATTTACTATTTGCAGTCATATAATATAAATCACACCAGTCTCCTTGTTGAAAAGAAAGTAAAACTATCAATGTGATGAGAGAAATATCAGTTGCCAAGTAAAAGTAATGAGATTTTTTAGAAGCTGGCAAAGCTCTCTGAGGCAGAGAGGGGAGAACATGACCCTGGGCAAACTTTGAGGTATGATGACTTGGTGAACACTATGACTTTCCTTCCATTCCTAAAATGGGACAGCAAGCTTGTATTCAAGTTCTGACAGATATTATACATCAGAGTGAGAAGATAAAAGTGAACATAACATAAAGCTTTGTGTCACTTTGCAGTATGAAACATATTAACTAGTTTACCGGTGTTATAAAAATAAAACATGAAGGTGTATTCACCTTTATGGGATCCCTCTCTAGATATTTATATTTGGTTGTTTACTGTCTCAGGAATTTTCCTGTAAATATGTAGGGAAGCCTTTCTCAAATTCCACACAACCTTTTCATCCTTGTCTAGATACATTCAGGCATGTCTGATCCCTCACTTACTGCTAGTTCCCATCTTACATACCTTTAAAAGGCTTCTTGTTTTTTTGCCATCTTTTGTTGCCATCGTTTCGGTGACTCTGTTGGATTCGACATTATCCTTTGGTCAGCGTTGAGGTAATTTGTAACCTTGGAAAAAATGGATGCTTATAATGCAAAGAGAGAGAGAAAAAGGTGTTCTATTGTGTGGATTTTAAAAATAAATAAACAAACAAAGAAACAGTAGCTTCTGTGCTCAGCCACTTTGCAGTGTTACACCTTCCCCCTGAGTCAGCTCCCGTGCTTGTTTGCTCCATCATTATCCTGGCGGAAAAATGTCAGAGTGATGGAGTACCCATGAGCAGCTTCCCAGGGAAAAAAATGGAGGGATTTGCTGAGCAAGCATGAGATGTGTTGCACAGAGAATCCTAATATCTGACTGCAAATCCAGGACAGAAACAGGTCCCCTTGCAAGGAGGGACCACCGATGGGAGCACAGTGGTCACAGGAGCAGAGCTGCTTCTTACAGCTTTTATTTTTCTGGTGGCTGTCACAGGGCCCAAATATATATACATATATTAAAAAGAATGCATATATACAAGAAAAAATGTTTATATATATAACATATATTTATAAGATAACCACATCCTCAAAATGTTATAAAAAATGATAAGGCTCTGATGTCAAGCCCACAAACCCCAGGGGATGCCAGAATTAAGATTGAGTGGTATGTGGTTTAAATAAGGTTCCCCTCTGTATGTGGAATGATACAATCTTTAATTACATGACTGCACACTAATTATTCCATAGGCTGTGCCCTTCAGCACATGTAAGAGGCAGAGTCCTTGGAGGGGGTTGAAATTCTTTATGACTTGCCTGATTTCGGTGGGGTTTCCTACCTGTATTTCTGAACAATACTCAGAGTCTGAAACACAAAATAACCTCACAGAATAACATTTCCCTTCCTCAGCCCTCTTTCTGCCCTTCCCACAGGCAAGTGAGTCAGCTGTAGGATTGGGTTATAAATCAACAGTACAGTCTTCAAGCAGCTACGTGGAGCTGGTGTGAGGAAAGCCTGGAGACACCATTTTGCCAGAGGGAAAGTGAAGGGGAGACTTCCAGGTCTCTGCCATAGTGGCCATCATAGGTTAGTTTGGATCAAGATCGTCGGGATCCAACCCCCCTGCCATGAGCTGGGACACTCTCTACTTGACCAGGTTGCTCAAATAATCCCTGGGGTTTGTCCTAAACAGCATCTCTCCGCCCTCTTCCTCTCCTTCCCCAGTCCCGCTTGCCTCACAGCTTCCTGCTGTTCCCTTTTCTGCCTGTTCCTTTATTCCTTATTATTATGCCCTGACATTGAATTTGGCATGTTTTCTTTCCTCAAAGCTTTGAGGCTCCAGACAAGTGAAAATTTGAGAACAAAATAGATATTCCCCTTGTCTTCTCCTCCTATTTCTGGTATCTCAGTAGGAGGGCTACTACTTTTAGGAGGAAATCTCATTCAGCACCTCCATCCCCAGAGTGACATTTGTTCAGTGGCAATGCAAGAATTTATTCTGTGCAGCACCAGGAACCTGTAAAGAGATGGATCAGGCTCAGCCCACATGTGATGGTTGCCCAAATGGAATATGGAACATGTCAGTCTGCATTAGTGAATTGGAATTTTCCTTTTTCTCCTGGGGTTAGTCCTTAGCCAAACTCAACCACTCAACATGTCACTGGGGCTGGAGCAGGTCAACCTTCCTCTGCCTCACCATCATGTTTCAGGTTACTGAATTTCAATACAAGAGTAATTGGAATTTCAAAAGTAAACAATTATGAGGTATTTTCCTAGATGGTCTGCTGTATTTTGCTGAGAAATGCCCAAAAACTGTAGCTATAACTTCTTAATGGAGGCTGTAGGCTGGACAGTACAGTCCAGTAAGATCAAAAGCTGCTGAAATTAGGGTATTCTCCTCAGGGATCATCCCCTTTGAAGGACTAAGAGGAGAGATTTGTGGCCCACAGTGCTTTAAAAAGTGAAACAAATCAGCTTCCTGTCCCCATGCTGATCTGAAATGAAGAAGGGAAGGTGTTCTCCTGTGTGCTGCCTGGTTTCTTGCATATTAGTATCTCAGTGGAAATTGGTTCTTTTTTACTGACAATTATTGTGTTCCACTGATGGCAAAACTGCCAAAATCCTTGGTGGGGGTGGAGAAATTAATTATTTTTTTTTTTTTGCTCAGGTTGCAGAGCATGAAAAAGGAAAACTTGAAACCTTTGTTCTGTGCAGTTTTATTCCACCCAGCTCTGAAGAATATAGAATGATGCCGTTCACTGGAGAGAGATGTACTGTATTATTTCAGAGGTTTATTGTTACCAATAGAATTTGGGAATGTGCTTTGCTCCCTGTGGAAAAAGAACCATTTCACGATGTACTGTACTTTCTCTTCTGATGTTCATGGTCCTGCTGGATGCAAGCAGTTTGGATAGGACATTTATTCTCCTACAAAGTAGATAAAAGTTATTCAGTGGATGTCTCCTAGTCACACACTGATCCTGTTTCTCCCACAGTAGAACCCACAAGTAGGTACAGCAGTATCTCCTGTTTCTCCCTACTTTCCATGAGCATAGGAATCATGAGGTGAAGAGGAGATGGATATCAAGCTTGGCGTTGAAAGGTTACACAAAGCAGGGTGCTAGAGCTGCCTTTCTCTATCCTAAATCCTTCACAGGCACACACACTGTTCAATAACAACATTTCACATCACAGAAGTCAACCTGCTCACTGGGGCACCTGATTGAGGCATGAGACCCAAAGATCCAGCTTTGGTTAGGAACTGCATCGAGGCAACTGTTGCCACAACACCGCTTTCAGAGCTGTCCTTCCAGGTGTAATGAGATGCTCCGTGAAGTGATGGGGGTGGATGGGGGTTCTCAGGGGTATTTTCATGCTTTTGGAGGTAGAGGGGAGCTTTTGGGTTGTTTTCAGTCACGTTTCAAACAATAACAATATTTAATTTGTGATTGCACCTCTTTAAGAGATCTTAAATATCATTTCTAAGCAGAGAAAAATGTGTCCAATATGAATAAAAGGAAAACGCAGGGACTGTGCTTTTATCTCTTTTTCAAGAGCAATGCAAAGGGAATTCTGGGAGGAAAACTTACTTTTATCCAAAAAAAAGAAGCCTAAATAAAGACATGGACCATCCCCTGGCTGCACAGCAGCACTTCCACCAGCTCCTACCCATCAGCTGCCCTCTACTCCCTCTTGCATATTACGCCCCATGCCTTGGTGCTCAGAAGTTGTGACAGCGATGCTCTGCAGCTGCCCAGGAAGGTCCACCACTCAGCAGCTGGCAGGCAGCTGATTTCTGTGCCTTGCAGTCACCTCACAGTGGTGCTGAACACCTTAATGACCGGGATGCCTCCGTGAGGAAAACCTCTGGGCAATGACAATGTGACGGTGACAATGGCAAGATCGATGTCCAGGCGAGGTCAGATGTCCTGCCCAAGATTCTTCTCTCTGATATATTAAAATGTGATTGAAAGGATGTGGGTGGGTGGGGTGGAAGGGAAGGCTGCTTTCTTTTAGCTCATGGGTTGGGGGGGCTTCCTTCATTAAATCTGAGAATGGCACTCTGTCCCTACCAGCTCTTCCTCAGGAACACAGCCAATATGATGTGTGTTTTTTTAAGGATGGAATTACTTGCTGGGAGAAGTTATGCCTCAAAAATGCTTCTAATCAAATATGTCTTCAGCTGAGGTGGAAAAATGCCCACGGTCCAAATATATATTTTTGTTCAAGAAACGACTGGTTGTGTCACTCAGTGCCACGGTTCAGTTGACGAGGTGGTGATCAGGCAAAGGATGGACTCGATGATCTCAGAGGTCTTGTAAAACCTAAGTGATTCTGTGAAAACCTAAATGATTCGGTGATTCTTGAATGACTGAAGTAAACTGTCAGTCCAGTTTTCTTAAGCTAAAGCTGTATTCCTGTATACTCCTTTACCAAGCTCCAGTATAACTACTAATTTACATTTAAGATGATTTTTTTTTCTGATTTAGAATAAATATGGCAATGAGACATCTCGTACTGCTCTAAGAGGGGAAAAGCCATGTTCTCCTAAAATCTGAATTTTAGTAATTTTAGAGCAAAAGTTAAAACGAGATTAAAGAGAGATTTTAGTGCAATAGGTGCACAGACCAGGTAGGGAAAGTAATTTAACAGATCTGTTGGTTTCAATTGGAAATTTTATCACATAGAAAGAGCTTCATCCTTTCCCTTACACAAAGAGCTTTGTCAGGAAAGTTTGCAGAAGCTAAATGTTATGCCTTATTCATCTCACAAATGGATCTCAATCTCTTGTAACCTTAATAGCAAAGGTTACATAAGGATTGTTCAAAATTCAGTTTTCATAAGGAAAAACCCTGGAGAACAAATGATATTAGTCCCGAGGAAATTACTTTTACTGCATGTATGTGACTGTAACAGACTGAGAACAAAAATCGATGGCTTATCCGCACACCAAGTACCCTTGAGATTATGAAAAAGCAGGGCCTGAATAACTTATTTTACTTTCTGAAAGAGCATTGGGACAAACATAAAACAAACCTACCAAAAAAAAATTAATAAAAAACCCCTCAACCCATTCTTTGTGCAACGTTCAGTGCTTCTGCAGCCTTATTTTCCCAGTGTTTGTTGCAATGCTGCAGAGCCCCAGTGCCTGAGGGAACAATAACCTTTTCCTCAGGTGCAGAACAAGAACGGGAGAAATGCAGGTTTTCACTCCAGTGCAGATTTCCTGAGTGATCTTTAGTGATTCATTTAATCTCGCTGTGTATCAGTTCCATACCCTGAAAGGGGGCGCTGTTATTTTCCATTCTTTTCAGTGATGTTGTGGAAATGTGTCATAAAAATCGTATTGTAAAAATGTTAGATGGTAAACAGCCATGAGAAGGACATGTGATTATATATGTATATATATACATATATAAATATCTAAAAATATAAAACCTCTTCTTTCTCCCCTTTTTCTCTTTAGATGCCTTTATTTGTGATTTTAGCAGAAAGCAATAATATAGGAGCCTGCACTAATCCTTGGTGTCTTGAGAACTGATTGCATTGGGGTTTTTTTTTTCTATGTGAGGAAATTGAGTTTCTCTTCTGGCTAGAAGCAGTATATAACCAGTAAAAACTGCCCTAGAAAATGCACAGGCTTAGTGGTTTGTTGTGCTTTTATATGGTTATTTAACAGGGGAACCTTGGCCTGCAAATTGCTGTAATTTAGGTCGGTTTCTGTCATAAATTCTGCTTTTACTATCTGGTGTGGGCAACAGATTAATGTTAGTTTTGAGTTTCTGTAGGCATGACTCAGCTTTGCTGAAGTAATTTGTGGAGTCCTGTATCTTCTGGGATCCTATTAAGTCAAGTGGGTGGTTTTAAGGGTGTTCTTCCACCCAGATAGATTCACAAATAAAATCCTGGCAACGGCTGTTGTGCCATGGAGTTGTTAAGTCAGGGTTACTCAACCTGCAACCACTCTTACTATAAGCATGTAAGAAACAGTGTGTACAGTGACTCTTCCTTTAGGTTTGACTCATGCAGGTGCAATGGATATATATTTTTTTAATATTATTCAATATTTTTTTTTTCCCCACTGCAAGTTACTTTGGTGCTGAGGGCTGGCAAAGAGCTTCTGAGATCTATTTGGGTTTGCTTACACATTCAAGCTGTGTCGGGCAGCACGTCCTCACGAAATTATTTGAAGACATTATTCAAACACCCCAAACTCATTCTCAGTCCGTGACCGCCCAGGAGCACAAGGAATTTGGCCATATGGCTGACTGAAATCATGGCTTGACAGGGTGACTGGCAGCTCTAGTCATTTGAGGTGATGGGTGTGTGTCAGCCTGTCACAGCACACACCGGCGCTGGGTCGGCTTCGAGTTGGAAGCCCCGTTTTCCTCCCTATTTCAGCCGTTCCCTTTTAATCGCAGGTTTCCCCTTTTGTCTTTCTCAGGCAGTGTTGCCATAGCAACGGTGTCTCTTGACCACCCTGCCTTCCTCCCTTACCCCTGTCAGCCTCTCATCAGTGAGGTTTCACCCATCCCAGAAGCTCTCCCTTAAAGCCGCTTTCCCAGCACGCACGCGGGAAGTTGATGTGCTCCGCTGTTGAGGTGTCTCTGGACACTTCAAGTGGAGCTGCTGGGCTGGCACCCTGTTTTTTGTTGCTTACTGGCACAATTTTCCATGCAAAGCTTCTCCAGCGAGCTGCTCCTGAGCAGTTCAGCCAAAACTATAGGGATCTGTCAGTGTTTGTAGGCAGGGATACGGCATGGTAGACGCGATACTCTGGTTCCTTCAGTGTTTGAGTCTCTCTTTTAATAAGCCAAGAACTTTTCTGAAGTGAGTTACTTATGACTTTGGTTTGTGGAATCCTTATTCCCTGAGAAAAAAATCGCACTTTTAAAATATTCTTTATATGGATCAAATAAAAAACAGTCCCTTCCCCTATCATGAAAACCTCTTCTTTGTATTTAGACTTGACCTGACCTTGATACTCTCCAGCACCACTTTACCAAGGGTAAACTGCAACTTCAAGCCTGCCTCCTATTTCCAGGATGGAGTTTCTCCCAGAAAAATTGTACATATACAGTAATAGAATGACTTGGGTTAGAAAGAATCATAAAGATCATCTGGTTCCACCCCGCCTGCCATGGGCAGGGACACCTTCCACTAGACCAGGTTGTTCAGAGCTCCATCCAACCTGGCCTTGGACACTTCCAGGGATGGGGCAGTGACAGCTTCTCTGGGCAACCTGTTCCAGTGCTTCACCACCCTCCCAGTAAAGAATTTCTTCTGGAAAAGCAATGTTACTGGTTGCTCCTCAAGCATCTTCCTATAACCTGTTTGGTTTATTGCAGTTTTGAAAGGGATTCATTCAGCAGGTGTGCATTTCTCTTCTCAATAAGACCCCAGTGGGTAAAAGAACCTTTTATGGGACTTGATGAATGTATTGAAAGGATTAATTAAAAAAAGGTTTCCATAAATATCTAAATGCATAAATGAATATATTTTCAATGAATTATGCAACAGTCTGTCAGAACGGGCTATTTATACAAGAGATTTCCATTTGACACAAAGTAATGCATCTGTTTATTAAAATAAGGATTAATCTCATGTGTGTTACATGTGCGTGACATTTCATACCTTTTCACAAAGAAATGCAAGTTTAAACCTAAATTATAAACTTTCATATGTGGTGCAGCAAGTGAACAAATAAATGGATCTTAAGTGGGTGGAAAAGAACATCTAGAGAGAAAATATCTGGGAATCCACAATGTTGTCTGTTCTGAAAATGTTGTTATTGAACAATAATTTACCTGAATCTAAGCTGAAACGTCTATGAGGAACAGAATTAAGAATTTATTGAGAAAATTGCACAATAAACTGTTAGTAAACTGAATTTCCTGTGTATGTAATGTAGCCACTGGATATCTGGGCCATGGGTAAAGTACTGTTTCAGGATAATGCTGTATCTACTGTTTGGTAATCCAGTAGATAGTAAATGGAAGGGTAGTAATAAATCTGATTAACATGGTATCCTATTGCTTTAAGTGGTGGAGTGGGTGGGATTGTACCCAATATATTAATAATTTTAAGTGGAGAAACATGATAGACTCTAAATTAGCTGGCCAGCTCTAAATTAGGTGTTTCTTAGTGAAGTTATTGTGAATAACCCTCTGAAAACATCACCTCATTGTCTGTAGGGTTCAAAAAGCAAGTTGGATCAGGAAAAAAGAGAAATAAATGCAAACTGGAAAGAAAAACCTCGTGTCTGTACCAAACTCTTTTGTGTATTTATATCCGGAATGTTTTGCAGTTCTGGTCATGATATCTCAGACAGAATCTCACTGAATAAAAGAAGTATGGAGAAGGGAAGGAAAGATGGCCAAGGACATAGAATAGCTTACCTAGGGAGTGAGAATAAAGTGTATTATGCTTTATCTTGGAAAAGAAATCAGCACTAACAAGGGAAACGGGACATGAATGCTGTGAACAGTGTGAATAGAGAGTAAGATTTGGTATTTCTTATAATACCAAAACTTGGGATATCCAGCAAGATAATTAGGTAGTACAGTTAAGACCATGTGGGTTGACCTTGGCTGGACCACAGATACAAACACAAACAAAAAATAGATTTTCATTCACCATTTTACTGATGTTGTAGAGTTCATTCCCACAGGACTCTGTGGATGTTAAACTGGAATCGGTCCTGAAGATTATAAGTGGATCAAAATAGGATTTGACAAATTCCTGGATACGTCTTTTTCAAGGGCTACTGGATAAGAAGTTCAGGTGCAGCTGTGGCTGAGGACTTCTGTGTCTTATTGGGATAGTGCACCAGGGGAGGACTATTCCATGTCCTTTCCTGGGGCTTCCACCACTATGAGTGGAACTTTTATGCCACACGGACACATCCAATGTCCAAAATATATATCTAATTGCTCTTTGAGGGTAACTTTCCCACTAAAAAAGAAAAGGGTTTAATTTATTTTAGTGTATTATTTAGCATTTAGTATGTCTACATAAAACCATCAACATAGAAATTGAGAAAAACACATTCACATGAAGTAACTTTAAAAAATGTTTTCACAATTTTTAAAATTTGAAAAATATTTAATGAATAGATTATTTCTGTAATTTTATTTAGGAGAGAGTATATAAGGTTTCTAGTTCATAACTTAGATATGCCTCTGACCAATCAAGTAGTAGTAAAAAAATGAAACAGAATAGGTCAAATTCCTGTAGAAATATACAGAGGTTGAATTTGATTTTAAATAATGCTTTATATCTTTTCTATCAAAGCACTCAAAGTACTTTGGAATTATGTGGCTTAAATCTCTGTTGGGTTTTGGAGGCTTTTTTCCTAAAATGTAGCACCATAAAATGGTATTTTTTCAAGTTCATTTTTATAGACCTTTTTTTTTCCCCCCCCCACTGTTGCTTTGGGCATGAATTACTTTTCCATTCCTGGTAACTAAAGCCCTGGGTGGCATTCACTGTCTGGAAGTAGCTACAGGAAATGGAAAACTTACAGTTTATTCTGTTACAGTGGGATACCTACGAAAATGTTCGTAGACATTGCAGTCCTATCGAGACTCTCAGTGAACTGTTGTGCTGTTCCTTAATTACAGAGAAAATCAGGTCAAGAAATGGATTCCATCCCCAAAGATTATTATATTCCTGCTGCAGCCACGTTGTGGTAAGAAATAGCACGCCCCATCTTTCCCCTTGAGATAAATTTCAGTTTTGCACCGTCAGATACCAGCATGGGGTGCAGAACCTAAACCAACCTGTGGAGAAAATGTCTCCAGGCAGACTGAAAATTGTACCACAAACAAGGCCCCTCCACGTATATGTAAGAATTTTGCTTTTGTTTGGAATAATAGTAACATAACTTCATCATTAATAAGGCTTAAAGATGTGGATGTCCTTGTTTTCTAATATAACTGTTCTCTGAATGAAGATGTGAACCAAGGGGGTCTCAGTGCCCTGAGCTGGAGGACCATGACTGAGAGAATGATCAACTCCCAGTCGACCCTGAACTTGTGAGGGATTGGCTGCTCCACCTGGATCCCTACAAGTCTATGGGGCCTGGTCTGGGATTCATCCCAGAATCCTCCAAGAGCATCACAAAACCTCTCTCGATGATTTTTTTCGGTGGTTTTGGGACTCCAGGGTGGTCCTGGCTGACTGGGAGCTGGTGAATGTTGTCCCAGTTTTCAAGAAGGGCAATAAGGAGGACCCTGGAAACTACAGGCCTGTCAGTCTCACTTCAGGACCTGGTAACGTGATGGAGAAGTTTATTCTGGGAGGTATTGAAAAACACCTGAAAGGCAATGAAGTCACTGGTCAGAGCCAACATGGCTTCTTGAGAGGAAAGTCCTGCTTATCCAACTTGATTTCCTTTTATGACAAGGCAACCCACCTAGCTGATCAAAGGAAGCCAGTTGATGTAATCTTGGATCTCAGTAAAGCTTGGGATACTGTCTCTCCCAGGATCCTCCTGGACAAACTGTCCTGCCCACAGCTGGATAAACACACCATGAGATGGGGGAGCAATTGGCTCTAGGCTCAGGTCCAGGGGGTAATAGTGAATGGGGTGACATCAGACTGTGACCTGTCCTGTGGGTTCCACAGGGCTCCATCTTGGGCCCCGTGCTCTTCAACATCTTCATAAATGACTTGGACACAGGACTGGAAGGGACACTGAGCAAGTTTGCAGATGACACAAAACTGAGAGGAGCTGTTGACTCCCTGGAAGGCAGGGGGGCCCTGCAGAGGAGACCTCAACAAATTAGGGACAATCACCAGTCATATGAAGTTCAACAAGGGGAAAGTGCTGGATCCTGCACCTGGAATGGGGCAACCCCAGATGTAAGGACAGACTGGGGAATGAGGTGCTGGCAAGCAGTGCCAGGAAAGGGCCCTGGGGGTCCTCATCAGTGGCCAGTTGGCCCTGAGTCAGCAGTGCCCTGACAACCAGGAGGGACATCCCTGTCCTGGGGGCATCAGGCAAAACATACCGGCCGGGCCAGAGAGGGGATTGTCCTGCCCTGCTCTGACCTAGGGCGGCCTCATCTGCAATATTGGGGCCAGTTTGGGGAACCAAAACATGAGAAAGATATTATGCCATTATGGAGTGTCCAAAGGAGGGCAATGAAGATGGCAAAGGGCCTTGAGGGGAAGCCAGATGAGGAACAGCTGAGGGCACTTGATGTGTTCAGTTGGAGAAGAAGAGACTGATGGGAGACATCACTGCAGTTACAACTTCCTTGGGAGAAGAAGAGGAGGGGCAGGCACTGAGCTCTGCTCTGTGGGGACCAGGGACAGGATGCCAGGGAATGGCCTGAGGTCGTGTCAGGGAAGGTTTGGGTTGGATATTAGGGAAAGGTTCTTCACCCAGAGGGTTGTTGGACAGTGGCACAGCCTCCCCAGGGCAGTGGGCACAGCACCAAGGCTGACAGAGCTCAAGAAGCATTTGGACAATACTCTCAGGCATGTGGTGTGACTCTTGAGGATGGTCCAGTGCAGGGCTAAGAGCTGGACTCGGTGATCCTTGTGGGTCCCTTCCAATGCGACATGTTCTGTGATTCCGTGATTCTGTGACTCTGGTTCTTCATTTTGCTTTCGGTTTTGGGGGAGCAAAGGAATGAGGCAGATGGGAGCTCTTATTATGTTTCAAATGTTTATGCTGGGGAGCTGTAAGTGGGATGTCACATCCTACTTCATCCGTCACAATGAGTCAACGTATGTGAAGAGTTCAAGATGTTCCCTTCAGCAAAGCGAGGCAGAGCGCGCCAAGGAGAAGAACTCGCTGGTTCTGCGTTCACAAATAACTGTAACTACTTAAGGAAACGGCAGAAGTACAAACCTGAACAACACAATGCTCTCCCAAGGTCAGACAGCAGCGCTCAGAGAATAATAACGATGGGTAGAATGTGCTAACCTCAAGCACTGCTCAGTTTTACTTGTCTCACCTAAGCAAGGAGGAAGCAGACGGAAAGATCCAGAAGCGGCAGTGAAAATGATTAGCAGCATGCAAAAAGTTTCTTGAAAGAGAAGGTAAAAGTAGCTCATTCCTTGGAAGGATAACAGGAAGAATGGCAGGTCTGTAAGAGAAAGTTTGAGGCAATGCATCAGTCTCCTGTGTTTACTTTGTTGATGGGTATATAGAGTACTATGTAAATAACAGCTTCAAAACTTCTATCAGATTGTTTTTCCTTATGTTATTCCACACAAAAAAAAAAGCTGATGGAGCTTATAGGATCACAGAATTGTTGGGTTGGAAGGGACCTTATCCATCTTATTCCAACCCCTCTGCTACGGGCAGAGACACCTTCCACTAGACCAGGTTGCTCCAAGTCCTGTCCAACCTCCCCTTGAACACTTCCAGGGATGGGGCAGTCACCACTTCTTCAGGCAAATTCTTCCAGTGCCTCACAACCCACACAGTAGAGAATTTATTCCTAAAATTGAAAAAAAAACCCACCAAAACAACTTTCTGCTTTTCTTTATAAAAGAAAACCTTACTGCTACAAGATATTATTAAACCAACGTGCTGGTGGCAGTGAATAGAACTGCAGCAGAGTATGAAAAATGGAAGCACTTACTTGTTTTCCAAAGGACACAGTTTTATGAGAGCTAAACACTTGCACTTCAGGATATAAATTAAGAACTAATTAAGTGGGAACACAAATTAACTTTCATCTTAGTCATGAGGTTGTTTATTACTTGCACTCTGTAGCTCACTCTAAAGCCTTGTCAGACACTGGCCAACACTGGTGACATGTCTGACAACAGGCGACAACGGCCTGATGGGATATGGCAATATTCCCACAAACCAGAGAGCAGTGGGGTTGGACTGTTTCTATCATATTTCATCTAATATGGTTGTCAACCCCAAAACTGATGAAGTGCGAAGGGGTTATGTTTTCAGGAAGCTTCATGTACTGAGCTGAGACAGAAATACGGAGCAAGGCTTAGGAGGCAAATTCTTAGAACCTGAAAGTTTAAGGAAAAAGGACGCAAAAAGTGGTAGATTTGGAATCAGAGCCCATCTGTCTGACCCATTCTGTGTGACATGGAGTTACTTTCAATTAAATATTCTCTGAAGTGCTCAACATAAACATACCAGGGCTGCAGTCCCTAATCAAGTGAGCTTGGACGTGGGATTGCACAGCTGACCTCAGAACTCCACCTTTTCACAGTTTAAAAACCTGAGGATTTACCAGGTTTGTGGGCAGGCTCTGCAGGCTGCACTGAGCAGCATGTTCCTGCAGCAACACTGCCATAATCTATGGAAAGCAAAAAAAGCTTGGAGGCAGGACAGGGTTTCTCAGTTGTGTTGGCAAAGCTGAATGAGGACATCCTTGGGGATAAGAAGATCAGTTCTGATGGCAGCAAAGAGTGGAGAAAGGCTCAGATGAACCACTGAGGAGAATGGGATGATGGCATCTGGAAGATGGACACAACTTCAGGACTTACAGATAAAAGAGGGATAGTTGGAGGGGCAGTGCCTTCTCCTGTAGCAGAGAAAGGGCAAACAAAAGTGGGTGTGAGAAACCAGACAGGAGAGCAAAGTGGCAAAGGACTTTGGGGGTTAAATTCGGAGGATGAGCACAAGGTGCTGCTCTAAGCTGGACCTTCTCTCTCCTCTCTTTCTCCAAAAGACAGATGATGGATACTCAGCAGTCAGCTGGCTGAGGCAAATCCTGATCTTGTCTGTATGTAACTCCAGGCTAACACTTGCCTGTGTTTGAGCTACAGTCTCTTCTTTGGCTTACAGCAATAGTCTGAATTCCCCTCACACTGCCCTGGTACTGTCCTAGGAGTGAGTGAGAGGGTAATCAAGAGCATCCCCAACACAGGAAGGGCATTGACATGTTGAAGTGAGTCCAGAGGAGGTCACCAGGTTGATTAAAGGGATGGAGCACCTCTCCTATGAGGAAAGGCTGAGAGAATTGGGATTGTCTAACCTGGAGAAGAGAAGACTTCAGGGTGACCTGTGACATTCCAGGACCTCAAGAAAGCCTGTAAGAAAGATGGAGAGAGACTATTGACAAGGCCTGGAAATTTTGCCCTTTGATGATGGTGAAGCCTGGGAACAGGTTGCCCAGTGAAGTTGTGGATGTCTTGTCCCTGGAAGTGTTCAAGGTCAGGTCAGAGCTTGGAGCAAACTGTTCTAGTGGAAGGTGTCCCTGCCCATGGCAGCAGGTTGGAACTAGGGGATCTTTAAGATCCCTCCCAACCCAACTCATGCTATGATTCTGTGACTACTCCTGCACGCACAGAAAGCTCCTGCTCGTTGCCAAAGTTGTTTGTCTGAGAGTGAGACAAACATCTTGGAAAAATACAGTCTCTTTTCTTGTGTGCATCCCACAGTGAAAGCGCAGGCACGTATTTATCAGAAACCTATCATGTACCAGATGGTAGAATAAAGTGGTTGTTTAAACACACTGTGACTTGGGGTAACCTGGCATAGCACATTCTCAAAATACGCTGCATGTGTTTCTTCACAGATCCAAACTTAAGCATAGCAATGAATAACTTCTTAAAAATCCTGGTACAACAACATACCTTTTGTTTCTTACATGTTATCTAAGAGTTACTGCAGCAAAGGCAAGGAAGGAGTTAGATCTGGAACTGAGCTTCAGTGGATACAGTGCTGAAAGAGGAGTTTTCTTCGAAAGGATAGACCTAAACCTGTGCAGTGGATGAAATTTCTGAGGGACTTGCATCAGTCAGATGTGGAGAGAACATGCTTGTGACAGAAGGATTGGGAGCTGTAGTGGATTCTCATTACCCTGGTTTGGGTCTCTGTGAGGAAGTTATGCCAGTCCATGTTGTCAAAATGCTTTTTGCCAAATATCTGAGCAAGGAGAAGAGCCCTCACTCCCCACCTTACATGGCTGTGTTGGGCCTGCTTCTGTTCATGGGTTGGAGAATGATCTCAGGAGCTTCATAAGGCAATGACTGTAGTAATTTTCTTTAATAAATAAAGTCTTTTGGGGAAAAGGCAAGTTGCTCTCTGTTTGCAGTGTACTTCTTTGTGCTGATGGGTCAATATGCTGTGATTCAGAGACCCAGATGAACTCCTCAAAACTTTAATCATTGATAATCTGCAATGTATGAGGAAGGCACCAACTTCCTTGGGGTGAGCTTCTCTGACATTATGGCCAAACCCAGTACTCCATAAGAAAATGTTCTTATTGAATTTTGACACAGACCCTCCTATAGTTTCCTAATTACTTCTCCCAGTTCCCAAATCTTCAAGTAAAAAGAAAAATGGAAAGAATATTTGCTTCAGGTTTGATTGTTTTCACTTTCCTCTCCATTACATAACTGCTTTTCCCTTCACTTGGAAGAAGTGTTATTGCTCACACGTGATGCATAATCCTCTCCCACACCTCCCATCTCTCTGCTTTCCCTCCTGAGCCTGATCTACTAAATTCTCTGGAAATATTTTTTGAATTACTTTCCACGTCTGCTAATGCAGTGGAGGGAATACAGGCAGCAGAGAGCAAGTGGGTTTCTGCTCTCACTCAAGAATCATTAATTACCTGAAGAATTATGAGCTACATTTTGCTTTCAGAATCTCAGCCTCAAATAATGGCCAAAGAGACTTCTGGACTTCAGCTGGCCTTCCTTACAACAGGCTTTGGTTGCCAGGTTTATTGGCTTGATGCCAGTGGTAGAATCTGCAAACTTGGCTCCGAGAATCCAGCGGGTGACAGTCAGAACAAATCTCTCTGTAAACCGAGTGGGCTGGATCTGAACGTGACTGCAAGACAATAAACACACAGCCCTCGGTGCAGCTACTTGTGCACAGCCTCTCTCTAGAGGAAAAGCAACAGCTTTTAAATCTGTCAACAGTAGTTTTATCGGGAGATGAGATTTCTTGTGAGCGGTACCCCATTCTGTCAAGCATATGGTCAACAACTTGCCGTGTCAAAGGAGCAGCAGCACGTGCCTGTGAAATGCAAAACGCCACAGGATCGATTCAAGCAGTAGGAATATTAAACAACTAAAAATGTATTGGAATGTTCTCTTCTGCCGATGCAGGGCCCAGCATAAAAACTCAGTTTTCTTGATTCCGTTCAGTGTTTTAACCTAATTGATCATGCTTTTTTTTTCCCCCCTATTAAAACCATTTAATCTTTGCCTTGTTTACATTGCTTTGTGGAGTTATTTATTTTTTTCTTAAAAATCCATGTGTCAGCACTGCTCTTTAGCTGTAAGCTAAGCATATGTAGTGTAAGATGGTTTGCCACTATCTGAGGGCTCCCCTTCCTCCCCAGCTCTGAGAATTAGAAATAAATATCTCTTTCAGTTGTCTGCCAGAACTCTCTGGGACTAAAGGACGGGGAATGGCATCTTAAAACTCTCTCAAGCCTTGTGTTCTGTGACGTCTGTGATTTCCTTTCTCTTCATCTGTTATTACAGGGTGGGTGAGGAAAAAAAAAACCCACACAAAATGCAGCATTTTGGCATTTAAAGTGACGATTACTGGGTGCTGCAGTCTATTCTCAGGTTTGTGCTCCCTAGGACAGGATTTTGTAGGGGCTGAGGAGGGGGAAGCTTGAGATTCATTGGTGGGGTAACCTTGGAGACACCTGTGATCTGATGTCTCTACAAATCGGAAATCACAGGGAGGAGAGTAATTCATCAAGTGCTGTTCAGGAGTTAATTTTCATGTTAATTATAGCAGAAAGGAAAGAAAACAAGTCATGTTATCAAGAGCTGTAGTTGGTTTGGATTAAAGAAGATTTTTCTAACCATCCTAATTCATAAACAAATGTAACACATGGAATTATTGGTAAATGGTGTCCATGGGATTACTATTCCACTCCTATTCCATTTAGGACAGTAGATGCGGTTGCTGAAGTAGAACAACAGAACAACACTTTAACATAAAGCAATGTTCATTAAAGTAATTGAAAAGAAATTATTACATAATTTAAGCCTACAACTTTTAAAATATACAGATGAATAAAATGAGAGTTAAATGAGATAAAGTAAATATATTATTGAAATATATATTACATGTAATATATATAATCTATAGATATCGTTATTATGCACTGTATATTATATATTACATAAAATAACATGAATATATTATATATATGTCATTAGTTTTAGCAATGTTCCCATTTTCATCTGAAAGAATAAACTTTTATTTGTTTAATATTCATAGGGCGTTGAACATTCTCGCCTACAACCAGGTCTCTTGGGCACTGCAGTAATTAGTAATGAATTAGTAAAAGAAATAATGAGTAATGTGGAAGACAATGTCTTCAATAAGAATAGGATTCCATTGTGGCATTTTTAGCCTATTACTAAGAACACAGTAAACTTCAAAGGATATTTTTATTCCATAGTTGCAAGACAAGACTAGGTCATTATTGAGATAATTTAGTAATCAGACTTGCAGGGATAATTCAGTAATACACGTTTATTTAGTGAAGAAAAATTGTGCCAAGCAATGTTGTTGTGTAATTAATACCAAAGATCCTTAAAAATAATAAAAAAATAAAAATAAATAGGCTGGATACTACAGTGCAGTTAAATTAACACAGTTAAATCTCTTAAGAAATGTTTTTACTAAATCAAAGTATAAGATTTGGAAAGAATGTTCAAGGTCATTTGCCAGTGAGGGCTCAAGGTCATACAACATCCTCATGTGCATATTCCAGACAAGGTAGACTGATTTTCAAGGGGGTTGAGGTACAATAACTCTGTTTTGTATGAATGTCAAAATGGCCAGAGGATCTCCAATTTAATAGAGGATTAGTGTTAAAAATAATGGAAAGTAAAAAATCCGTTCAGTTAAGTCCCATAGAAGGAGAAAGTTGAAATTAATTAATATGGAGATTGATTAAATGCTTGCAGGAACTGCAGTGAGGTACAGCCAGTGTTATTCTGGAGATTAGGCACGATCTCCCAAAGCGTCATTGTCAAAAGCAAAGCCCATAGGACAAAAAAAGGACTAGCTGCTGACCAATTTAAGGTGCAGAAAATAAAAAATAATGCAAAACTCTGAGGTTTTGGTGTTTAGTCACGGTAATCACGATCCGTTTTAATTATTGAGGAAGAACAGAAATACAGCAGAATTTGAAAGAAGGTGGTATTTGCACACCTTGAATGGCTTCCATGAATAGAAACGCAGAACACCTTGCAAATGAATATAAAAATGGGTTCTGCTTTTTATTCAACACAGCATGAAGGTTTAGAGCAAGCCTAGGAACGAGGAGGAAATTCTCCTTCCCTTGCCCCTCAAGCACAAAGACAAGAGCTCTTGTAAAAGGCAGAGAGGCAGGGTTTTTTCCCTTTTGCTTTACTTGTTATGCAAACCCAGATCAGAAGATGGGCTGGGAATGAGCTGAGCTGAACCTGTAGGAAAAGGAGGACAATCGACAGTGCTGGTAAATCCTCAGCCATGTTTAAATTGGTGATTATTTTTAGTGTAGTTAATGTCACAGTAGTATTACAGTGCTGTGCACTTAGGAGTATGGCTTTAGTATGGCTAAAACCTTTCATGTCCAGACAGTTCTCCAACCTCTAGAATGAAAGGTAACCCCAAGACAATGAGCTCAAAAATATGACATAATGCACAGTACTCTGCATATTATTGTCAGGCAAACAATCACTGCCAGAATTATGACTTCTTTGTACTTTAGCAACCGATGAAAAAGTTAACTTAGCAAATTAGGTTGTGATTAAATTCAGTTTAAACAAACAAAACACCAATCATATCTTCTTACAGTTGCAGCACACTGCATGTGTATTGTATGCATAATGCAGACAATTAAATTAGTTACTAAAGCAAATTTGTCTCATATATCAGATGTAAATCCCATAATCTAGCTTGATTATTGTTTTCAAGATGATTTAAAAATCTGGAGACTGCTTTGGAGCAGCCTCTTTTCTCTTTTGCTTCTGGCATAGCCTTCTCAATTAATACATGGAATGAGGATTCTGCACAGAAATCTGTGGAAGGTTATTGATTTTGGCTATTCCTGAATTTTTGGAACAAGGATTTTGATTCCAGTCATGTCACTGTTCTAGAAAAGCCGTTTTTTTCACTCTTCAAGGACAAATTTTTGTATCCTTTGAAGTGCAGAAATTCCCAGCAGAGTTTTTTAGTAATAAATATTGATTCATCTTCTCTCTGTCCTTTAGACTGAATTGCAGTAGCCCATCCCTTTGATGTCCTTGCATCTTGTCATATGATTGTTAGTTTATATTGGTACCTTTGAGTGTCAGGAAAGCACCAAAATCACAAATCTCTGTTCAGCCAGGAAGGTCTTGCTTCCCACCAGTTCATTTTTCATCACAAACTCCTCCTGTGCCTTGAAGATTTCCCCCCTGAAGAATCTCCAGCCTTCCTGGACTCCTTTGCTCTTTAGGACAGCCTCTCCTGTCAACCAGGCTCGTAAACAAGCCTAAGTCTGCCATCTGGAAGTCCAAGGTTGTGCTGATGCCCCTCCCTACTTCCCCAGGCACTGAAAAAACTCTATAATTTCATGCCCCAAATAGCCTCCAACCTTTACATCATCCACAAGTCCTTCTCTGTTCACAAACAACAGGTCGAGCAGGGCACTTCCCCTGGTTGTCTCCCTCAGCAGCTGTGTCAGGAATTACCTTGCGCACATCTGATAAGTTGAAGTTTGTAGAGAAAAAGGGCTAGCAATCATAAGACTTATCAGATGTCTGCTGGAAATACAACACAGCAGGGAGGAAACAGCCCAGGATGTTTCTGGAATGTGGGGAAGGTTGTGCTTTTTCCAGCTGTGCAATGGCTTCCAGCTCCTCCTGGTAGTTGCCCGTGCTGTGGGCATTGGTGTAGGTGCACAAAACCGAAACTGATGATCACCCTTCTTCTGGGGTGACCACTTTAATGTGCCTCCATGGTTTCTAACAAAAATAACCCTTGTGTCTTTGCTGCCACAGGGGTTTCCATCCCCTCCCTCCACTGACATGGCAGACAGAAGGGACTTCACTATCACCATCCCTCAAACATCAACGTACTGCCCCAGGCTTAGCTCTTGTGAGCCTGGTTTATCCCCCTCCCCTATCAAAGCTAGTTTAAGGCTCTTTCAACGACCCCTATTAACTCGTGCACAAAGATTCTTTTCCCCTTTTAAGACAGGTTCACCCTGTTTGTCACACAGACCATCCAGGATCAAAACTCTGACAGTGACACCAGGCTTGGAGCCACAGATGGGTCTGCTGACTCTTCCTGTTTCTTCCCTCATCATTCCCTGCAACTGGAAGGACAGACTAAAACACTACCTGTGCTCCTGATCCCTTAATCAGTTGTCCCAAGGAGGTGAAGCTTGTCTTGATTGCCATCAGGCTTCTTGTTGCAACTTCATTGCTGCCTACCTGATAAATAATAATCTGGGGGCTGTACCAGGGTGGGAAGCTTTCTCTGCACATCTTTAACCTAAGAATCCTAAGAAGTGGATCTGGTCTGGCATTGTCCTCATCATTGTCTGGTCCCTCTTGCACTGGAATCACTTTGCATTGCACAACACTCTTGGCATTAACTTCAAAAACACCTGCAACAATTTATGTTTATTTATGTTGCTAATAAGAAATCAAATTCTCAGTTTTTGCTCCTCGTCTTTATAAACATTCCTATATTTAGTAGTAAACTGTTCATGCTGAAATCCATATTCATCAACTCACCTCAAAGACCCATGTTTGCTGCAGTCTGAGGGTCCGTTTTCCTGAGGCAGTAGAAATATGCAACTCTCAAAGGCCCACAGGGGACTGGTGCAACTGTTCCCATAATTACTGCTCTTAACACCTCATTCAGAATGACAGGATGGAATGGAACTGGATATAAAACTGAGACTCTGTCCATAGCAGGACGTCTTCATGCTCCAACTTTTTATCCTCTGCTGTATCATGTAAGTGTCACTGTAAAATTGGTAAGAATCATTTATAGAGCTTGCAAATGCATAGAGCTTGCAGGGCTTCTGGCAATATTACATCATGGAGCTTTGCATGAATGTATAGCTCTTATGGGATAAGAATTTGGGAGTGCTGGCTGGTCTTTTAATACAAAACCCATTTGTGTTTCTGTGGCTGTGTGACTAGAACAAAACATCACTGGAGTGTTTACCACGCTGATCTCAAAATCTGGGAACTTCTGTGAAAATAGCACTTGTTTTGTAGAAACAGCAACTTCCTTGCACGTGTTTTGAATCACAGGAAGAGTGGCAGACTGGGTGATGGGTTCATAAAGGGAAAAACTTTCCCCTAAATAAAGTAGAATGACCGTGTTAGTAACTCCTAGCAGTTTGGAGGAGTGCCTGTAGCCAGTCACATCATCTGTGGCTTCCTGGGTTTATTTTGTAAGTGCTCGTCATAAAAGGTCTCATTCATTTTGGTACACAGAAGCTTGAATCAAAGCATTCTTTATGCAACTCTTGAAAAGATGCTGCTGAAGTTGTGCTTTAAGAGTAACTGTGGTTGAATCTTTGGCCCACTATGTCTTATCAGAGGATTAATGAAGCAACACAACCACCTAAACTGACAAAGTTTAAGTTTAGGCGTGGAAAGAAAACTAGAAGAGGGAAAGACTGTCTTTTCTGTCTTCTGGCCTATTTCAAAGAGACTATTTGTGATCAACAGCAATTATATATTTTTCTCCTACAAAAGAAGATTTCCAGAGGTCAAAGGGCTCTACCTTAGGTTGCAAAATCGCCTAATAATAAAAAAAGCCATTCATGTCAAAAGGACTGTGGTGTATGACATTCAGCTGGGTAGAGGCACACACGATTCAAATCAGGTTGTTTGCTAATGCAGCTAGCTCATTTTTTAAGTGGAGAATGGCAGAATTTCATATTCAACAAAAGCTTTTGTACCAGTGATATCACAGGAGCCTGTTTCGTAGCGATTCCCCAATGACTTCATACCCACTCTGTGTTTGGGCAGCGGATAGATTGCAAACCCTGCACTTGGAGACATGACAGAATAAGTCTTGATGGAACATGATTCAGGCAGACTGGGCTTCAGGCAAAACTTCCTCCAGGTAAGATTCTATCCCAGACATTCAATAAAAGTATAGAATCATAGAATCCTTGAATGATTTAGTTTGGCAGGGACCTTAAAGATCATCTTGTTCCAACCCCCCTACCATGGGCAGGGACTCCTTCCACTATCCAAGGTTGCTCCAAGCCCTGTCCAACCTGGCCTTGGACACTTGCAGGGATGGGACAGCCACAGCTTCTCTGGGCAGCCTGAGCCAGGGCCTCACCACTCTCACAGGGAAGAATTTCTTCCATATATACCAACTTCCCCCTAGTCATTTGTGCTGGAAATAAAACCTGGTGAGCTGGTTATTGAGGTGTGTGCCTACAACAGCCTGTGGATAATCACTGCTCAGGAAACTAGGGAACTTGATTTTACCAGTGCAGAGCCTTTGAAGCTGCAAATGAACCAGCCCTTGAACAAATGCCCTCAATAACAGGACCTGTTGCAGAAGAGGGAAGTCCTTTGGTGTGTCTCTGTTCTCCCGGCAGTATATTCAGTTCTCTTATGCCATGAGTTGAGCAGTTGCTCGTTTGTCGCATGTTGCATCTGGAGTGACTCCAGGGAAACTGGGAGACTGTCTCATTGACATCTGGTTGCTGACATATTAACAAGGACTTTGGCTTCTGTTTCTCTCTTTCCTTCCTGAGATGGTTTTGTGTCGAATAGTACCAGCACGCAAGGATCAACAAAACTTCTCGGGAGCCACAAGGGCCGGTCACAATTCACAGAGCATTTCTACTCCACTACACTATAAAACACACTTTTCTCCTCTTCCTTTTTTTTTTTTTTTCACTCCTTTTTTTGTGCAAATGTCGGTAGAAAAAGAGCTTGCAGTTTGATTCCTTCAAGTGTTTGTGTTGGGAGAGCTCTTGTCGCATATGTTCACTGAGAGAGAACATAAAAGGGGCCTGAGGATAGACAAAAAATCTGTTTGACTATCTGACAAATAGTTACAGAAACATTTTGCATATTTACCCATCTTCTAAAAGAAACATATTGCTATGCAACAAAAATGTGTTTACTGTAAAATGACATAGACAGCAGCGCTCAGAACATACTTGAAAGAGCTGGATTTTGTAAGCAGCTCATTTGCATAGAGACACAAGAACATTTGAAGCCTAAGAGACAGCATCAAGGAATAAAAGACATCCCTTGGGACCAGTCTCCATTAACCTTAGGTTTGCATGGTTTTCTTTTCCTCTCAGGACTGAATATTTGTTTAACTATTAAATCAATTCATGGAATCATTCTGTGTCCTTAAAAGTCTAGTGAGTTACTACCATGCCACCAGATTAGTCTAAATTCCTCTTGGACTGATGCTGAATTTATATGACTCTGTTATATCAGTGGCAACTTATATTTCCACAATTTCATGCAAAATAAATTCCTTCTCACTTATGGGGTAATGCTCCTTCTCAGTTACAGCCTGAGACCTGCTGATTTTTTACTTAGTTATCCCAATAGATGGTTGGCATTCAGATTCATTTTTTCCTCTCTCCTCAGCCAGGCTGTGCCTCAGTGAAGCATCAAATTGAAGCCAAATGGATGTAGCATATTCAAATTTCAACCTTGTTACTGAAGGGAATGCCAAGAGTTTAAAAAATGTCAGGCCTTTGAGACTGAAGAATAAGATGCTGGGAAAGAAAACTTTCAAACTCAGCAAGATGAGGACTTTTACCTCTGGGAGTTGGATATAAAAATCTCTAAGTAGCTAAATGAAAGATGTCCTCAAGCACTAATGATAATAGAATGCTAAATGTAGATATTATGATGCATATAAAACCCAGACAATAATTTCATTATGCAATTAAGTGGCTAAAATCCTTCTTCCCAATCCAACATTTCAAACTGCTACATGAGAAAAAAGGCTTTGGAAACCCAACCAATCTAACAAGTTTCAATTACTTATAGTTTATGTGAGACTAAATATATTTTGCTCAGGGATTTGTTAGCAGAAAAGAGAGATTTTTCACCTCTGAATGGCTATGTCAGAGCACACCTGGGTTTAGAACTCAAAGTTGTTGCCTTTTCCATGTAGCTCTGTAGTAGTTTCTCTAATTTCCAGTTTGTTTGCCTGGTAAATATAAACCTTTTCTGCTGGTTGCAGTGCAAGAGATGAAGGTTCCCTGTTGGTTCGATTGTACAGCTCATGGACTTGCAAATTTGAGCTTAAAGGTAAAAATAGAAGTCTCTCTAAAATATTACTCTCCCAGGAAGCATGTTGGTGTGCATGATGACATGGCCACAATATTCTGACGAGGGCTGCAAAAGTTCCAGCTATAGAGATCTTAAAGAACAAATTAGGCTGCCACCTATTAGTAGTAACCAAATATTAACAGTGACCCTGTTTTGGGACAAGGCCAACCAACCAGACTGGCTTTCATGTTGCTTTGGAGCTGTGTTTTCCTATGATTTAAAGTTGCCTCTTTGATTTGAAGTTGCCTTGATGATTTAAAGCTGCTCTTCCTTAATCCCCAGTATTCACACAACAATTAAAAAAGATGCCCAGCATATCTGATAACAACTTATCTATTTCTAAGTAAGATTATGACGGCAGCTTAAATCATAAGATAGCAATAAATATTAATGATAACAAAGATGAAATACAGGTAATCTAAAACTAGGCCAGGGAAGAGCAATTAACACCTTTATTACCAGTAGCATCAGTGTGTCCTGAGGGGCTTTATTTTTCTGTTTACAGGCTACATCTTGTCTGCACCAGCAATGCTACATGAAATGTAGTTCTAGCTGAGAGACGATTCATTCAGAGCAAATATTGAAACTTTACAGATGCTTGCCTGCAGCTGTACAGAAAAGACAAACAGCCTGCAGACAAGCCAGCCCCACAGAGCTTTTTACTTGCTTAGTTTTAGCAAGATAATATGAATATCTACGCAGATGGAAAAGGAGAGCTGGGATGAGACGTTAATAGAACCCACTGGGAGTCAGGGGCCTGATGTTGCCAGGAGCAAAGTCCCTTCAACTCCCCGTGCAGTGGAGGGGACGGGAGGGTGCACAACTCTCTGCTCAGACACACCACAGAGAACCAGGTCTGTCAAAGCCCCATCTTGGCAGTGCTGGAAGGAAACAAGGTGGTTGTGCAAACACCCATAGAAATAATGCACAGAAAGAAACCTGGAGGGACAGCCTGCTCTGTGACTAAATGCCCTGGGTGTATGTTAGAGAGGAAAGTCGGCTTCTGTAGAGAGCCCTGTGTTTGTATCCCAGAAGAGGCCACGGACCAGCAATGTGAACTCACAGCCCAGAAAGCCAAACCGTACCCTGGGCTGCATCCAAAGAACTGTGGGCAACAGGTGAGGGGGGAATTCTGCCACTCTGTCCCCTCAGGTGAGACCCCCCTTCAGAGCTGCCTCCAGCCCTGGGGAACAGCACAGGGAGGACATGGAGCTGTTAGAGAGTCCAGAGGAGGCACCAAGAGGATCAGAGGGATGGAGCAGCTCTGCTATGCACACAGCCTGAGTTCAGCCTGGATAAGAGTAGGCTCAGGGGAGACCTTATAGCAACCTTCCAATACCTAAAAGGGCCATACAAGAAAGCTGGAGAGGGATTGTTTACAAGGGCATGTAGTGATAGGACAAAGGTGAATGGCTTCAATATGAAAAAGGATAGGATTAGGTAAGATACTAGGAAGAACTTCTTGTCTGTGAGGGTGGTGAGGCACTGCAAGGGGTTTCCCAGAGAAGCTGTGGATGCCCCATCCCTGGAAGTGTTCAAGGATGGGTTGGATGAACCTCTGCACGAGCTGATCTTCTGGAAGGTGTCTCTGCCCATGGCAGGAGGGTTGGAACTACGTGATCTTTAAGATCCCTTCTAACACAAATCATTTGAGGGCACAGCCCCTCCTGGAGCTTTGGCTGCTGGGGCACAGGGCCAGCTTACACACAGTGCAGCTGAGAGCTGCTCCTGCCAGGATGCTCTGATGGAAGGTGACTCCCTGGGGTCCAGGAGCATCAGGGGCTCCCCGTGGTGGGTGTCAGATCAGGGCTTGGCATCCAGAGCCTGTCCCAGAGCTCCAACCAGAGGCAAGACAGCCAGGAAACACCAGGGGACAGCCACAGCCATGGGCACTGGGTAACTCTCTGGGGGTGGGATGGGATGTTGTCCCATGGATGGGGTCATGATCATGCCCATGGACAGAAGTGGATCAGATCCAGGCCCTGCCTCATCATCACAGGTTTGGCTGATGTCCTGCTGTCAGTCCCAGCCCTGCTGCCCACAGGACACCCACAGTCCTGTCCAGTGATGCTCCCTGACCTTCAGCCTCTCTTTTGCTCTTAGTAACAAACCTTGAGTGGTTACACAAGTTTAGTCTCACCCAACTTAAAAATGGTGCTTTAAATTCATAAATCACGACTCGAAATTCCTCTTCCATTGTAGCCCACAGCCGTTTATCCAACCACCACTGCTGTGTGCAGCTCTGCCCCTTGCCTCTCCATCCCTCCTTGCTTCTTTGAGGACAAACTTCATGCCCAAACAGCCTCCAAAGGGCTTCTGAAAAGGTGGTTACCCTGCTGCAGCTCCTACCTGCCTTCTTCTTTATGGACAGTGCTGTCCTTCAAAGCCTCCTCAGCCCACACCGCAGGAGCCTCCCCTTTCCTCGCCGCCTCTGAGCAAAGAGGATGTGCCACCAACCTTCCTCCTCCCTCTTGGCTGCCCCCAGCGTGGGCTGGCAAAGTTTTAACCTCTAATCTGGTGTGGGAGTGGGAATTTGATCGACAGGCTCCAGCTCTGACCCAGGAGGCCAAAAGCCTTTGAGGAATACAACTGTCTTGCTTATTAAGCCTGCCCAATTCCAGCCAACGAGTTCTCAAACTAATCTCTGGTAATAGCTGCAGAAAGGGTCACTGCTTGAAAGGAACAACGTGATCAAGTGTTCCCTGGTGTTCTACTTTTCCATCTTCTTTCTTCCCTTTGAACTGGAAGACCGTGGGCAATAGGGATAATATTTCTCCCTGTGTGTGGAAAATACCTTACTAGGAAAACTAATTTATTCAGACAGAAATATCTTCCTTTTTCTAAATATGCAGAAAATCAAATGCACAGCGGAGCAGTAAAAAGGAGGGTTTTCCTTGGTTACAGTTTATGGCAGTGAAATTCCCTACTGTGCCAGAAGTAATGTCACAGTAATGAGTAATGTCACAGAGGTCCCAGAAAAGCGCAAATT
Source organism: Lophotriccus pileatus (assembly GCA_035583135.1). NCBI lineage: Eukaryota > Metazoa > Chordata > Aves > Passeriformes > Tyrannidae > Lophotriccus > Lophotriccus pileatus. The sequence continues at coordinate 112,288,974 of JAWWES010000001.1, forward strand.
TTGGGTGAATATCATGCCATATTTATTGTGAAACAGAATCACTGTTCTTAGGAAGGTTGAAAATGAGCTTTTCTACAAAAAAGAGAATTTTCCTCCCTTGCAGGAATCATACATTTTGACATGTTAGAAGTTGAAAAGAAGGAAAAAAAAATACTTGTACATCAAGAATATATAAATTGATTATACCATCTTGTATATGTCAAGAGCATGCTGTATGCTTCTGGGTGGGAAGTGTCGCAGAGTCCCTCAGTGAAGTTGGAAATAACCCATTGGAAGGTTCCTTCACTGAAGTTGCAGCCAAACAAAGGTATTTTGGTTTCAGAGACAGCGTAGTAAACCAAAGCAGAATTTGTATTCCCGTTTAGTTTCCTGCAGTGCTCCACAACTCCATGTAAAATATGCACGTAGGGGGGCTTTTGATTTCCCTTTATAAACATGCCTGGAAAATCAGTATTTTTTGCAGTCCCAGATCCATCATTTCCTCTGTGGTCAGGGATTTTCAGGGCTTATATGATTCTAATACAAGCCAGTGACCTAAGTGCTGAGGCTTATTTCTCTCTTACAATTTGAAAATTGTTCAATATGAAACAAAATCAAACTTTGAAACCGTGGAAAATGTTCACTGTCCATTCAAACATCTTAAAAACATAGTTTGGTGGGTTTTTGCAGTGTTGTCATTTATTCAGCAACAGACTCAGCGGTCCAGCCTGGCAGATATTGTGGTGAGCTGGTTTTTACTGCACTTTCAAGCTGTTCTCCGTGTGTGTTTGGGTGTGAGCACGTGCGTGAGTACACACCTGAAAATACCAGCCCATTTGGTGCTGCATCAGTGAAAAAATAATTAATTCTGTCCCCTAGGTGAGAATCTGCAGCAAGCTACGTGTAAAAACCTATTGGATAAATACATTTGGTGCCATAAAGTTCTCTCACCTGCAAAGGCAGGTGTTGATGCTTCAGGAATACACACACACACTGCAGACAGCGTTGCAGACTGAAACCTGGAGCGTGTTTGTGTTCTTGTAGCTCTCCCTTTAGCATTTGATTATTTGTTCAGGGCCAGTGTGTTGCCGCTGCTTATCTATGTATTGACATGATTGGTTCCATGTAGGGCACTTGCTTGTTTCTAACTTTGTTTGCAAAGACTATTTCAAGATGATGCCAGTGGGGGTGGGGGCGTGAGAGGAAGAGAGGGAGAGAATATTTTTAATTAGTTTTGTGTAGGCAGGAGGGAGAGGACGGACGTACATTGTAAACGTATCATATTTATTTATTTTTTTTTTTACATTTTTCTTGTGATCTCAAGCAGCAAATAGTCCAATCCCAACCGCCCTGTAGCTTTATTTGTGCTGGTTTTGGAAGGCTTGGCGCTGCTAAGCACCCTTATTGTTGTTCCTGCTTGACATTCCCTGTCCTTGACATCTCCCCCTCCTTGAATCGATGATGACTGCCATCTCAGCCCTCAGGCTTCTCCACGGCTGCTTTCAACCGAGCAAGCCTCGTCCCTTATTTCTTTCATGCCCTACTTTTGCCCCTCACCACCCCCTCTTTTAAAGTCTGCAGCAACTTTAATTCAGCTTTGTGAGCGTGTGGTGGAGAGACGTTTTGAAAGGCGGGAGGTTTGTACACCCGGCTGAACCCCTGGTGGAAATTTCCTTGCGTTGGCGGGGTCGTGGAGGGGACTGGCTGCAACCAGCCTGGTGCCTGACACAACATGGCAGCTTGAGACAAGTCACTTGCCTGGATAATACATTTAAATATATATATATATAAAGCAGTTTTTGGTACCAGTGCAGTTTCTGGATGGATTTGGCCGTCATGGGGTAATCGCGCCCATGGGGGATTGGGAGCTCTGGTTTCTTCTTGGTACTTGATCACACCCCAAGGACATGATTATCCCGTGCCAGTAGTCATATTTCTTGTTGTATCTCATAGCTTAATTGCAACAGCACAGCAAAAGAAAAAATAAAATAAGGAAAAGGGGAAAAAATAATGGAGCTCAGGTGAGATATTGCTGAAATCACCGTAAGACGCTGCGATGGTTTCTGAGCTGCCAGCTATGTATGTTAATTAACCCTTCTCAGAGGAAATCCACAGAGCTGTTCTTCCAAGAGAGATTTCCCCCCCGCTCCTCACACGCACAGATATGTGGTGTAGTCTCTCTCTTGGTATCTCATGCACTGCTCCAGGCTCTTGATGTCAAAATACACCAGCTGAGAATGTAGGATAAGAACAGCCGTAGGCTTTCCTCTGGTCCTCAAGACATTTCAAATCTATACTTCCCTGATTAGTATAATACCCTGCTTCATCAGGAGCACAAATATTATTTTTTTCCCCCCTCTCCTGGTCTCCAAATGGGCAACTTCTGCAGCAGTACATGGAAAGCCTTAAAATAAAGGAAACAGAAAAACATGGAAAATTCACCTGGGAGTCCGGAGCTCTAACCTATATTTACTTTTTTCCATTGTGAGAAGCATTTAAACAATTCCTTAACATTTATAACCGCACATCTGTTTGAAATAATTGAAACGGAAACGTTAAAAGAAATTACATTTTGCTAATCCATTTACAATGGTATAAATTGCTTCTCATAGCCAACTGCCAGACTGGCTGTTTTATTTAATAACTTTAATGCTGAGGTTCCCTGAGGCAAGGAGACAGTTTATCCCACCAACTGCAGGAGGTTTTGCTGAAGTGTCCCCTGGCTATTGTCCAGGGAGCGTGAAGGAGCTCAGCTAACAGGTTCACTTGCATTCCCTGTCTCTGGCAAATAGAGCTGTTACATGTCTCAATGCAAACTAATCCTAAGTGAAAGAGGAAAAAGGGGTAAAAAATGCATCCTGGCAGATCAGACTGTTTTATTAGTGTACAGTTGTGGCTGGGTGGCCAATAATTTATCATTATAAAATATGTTGTTATTACTTGTTGAGCAATGATGACCTTTCTCCCCAGCAGAATCGCAGATGAATCTCAAATTTAAAGGACTCTCAGGAAGAAATAGTGTCCAGTGGGATGACTCCCAAGCACAGCCATTTGATAGCCGTTGTTTTACACACTACAACTGTATCTGTAGCTTTTATTCTCATATTCAGTAGTGTCATGGGAGATAACTCTCTCTCCCACGTCTCCAGGATGAGCTACTGCATTAGACTGACTTTTTTTATTTTTTTATTTTCAGGATGTGAGTAAATATGATTTTCTTGGCTATGATCCCTTTTTTTTTTTTTTCCTTTTTGTGAATGTGTTGGTTTAAGTGGAATCACTCAGTGCAGGGAAGATCAGGATACAGCCCATTTTCCCTGGTGTGAATTCTACAGTACTCTCAGTCTCTTTAGCTCATCACACCAAGGGCAATGTTAGATTCAGGCTTAGCCCCTCCGAGTTCAGCCCACTGTTAGTTCCTTCAGCATGTGACACATTAGAGGAGCCTCAGATTTCTCCAAAATTTGAAAAATTGCTGACTAACACAAGCGAATCCACTTTTCAGTACACTGCACTGCTCTGCACATTTAAATGCTGCCAAGCATTAATTGTTTCTGAGGCTCAAAAGAACTTGCACTTTGTTATAATGTGGAAGATGGCAGAAACACCTTTTAAAAGATTTTTTTTTTAATAAGTCTCATAAGCAGAATACAAAGGGTTTATTAAAATATGTGGAATCCCTGTTTTTGATTAAAAATAATTAAACATTGTTGAAAATAGCAGAGACATTATCAGCTATGTCTGTGTTTTCAGATTGTATTGATCATAACCCGTAACCATCTATGACTGATATGGGATCATAACTGCTTCTTTTTATCATTCCACTCAAAGAAACACATTTTTATTTTTAGGAAAGTTGCCCTGAGGCAAAGACTAGAAATTGTTCTCAAGCAGATAGTATAATTAAGGATTGATCTGCACAGTGGGGAGAAGTTGGATGAATCAGACACTGACATTTCTTTCCTTTCACTTTTTCTTATGACTGAAAGTCTGGATTCCTCCCAACTAACATAAGACACTTAACTTTGTAGAAGATGTAGAGTTAGGAGTTTAGATATCCTTGATTGTCAAGGACTGTCAAAGCCACAGAGGTGCCTAAAGCTGGCAATTTATCCTGTGTCTTGTCATTGACTGCAGCAGGAGCCCAGGTTGAATATTCTCCTGACACCTCAAGTAGGTGCCTGAGGTTGGGAGTGGGATGAAAGCAGGCTGAGAATTTGGGTTTAGTTTAGCAGAGAATCCCTGCTCCCAACTCCCTGATGTGGAAAAAGTGATAAATATCCACACAGCAAGCCTGTAGTCACAGAGGGAAGTCTTTGTCTTGTCTTGAATATCTCAATTCCCTCCTTTAAACATTTTTTTGGATTAAGAATTGCGCAGCAGTATGTCATGATTGGGAACCCCACTGAAAGCATGAAACCTTTTATTTAAATGTCCCTAGTTTGGTTCCAGCTCTACACAAATTCAGTGAAAAAATGTGTGTCTTGTTCAGCCAACATTTTACTGCAGCAAATCCTGGCCCCTGAGGTCATTGTATTTCTACATATTTGGATACACAGGGAGATGGATATCCCATGCCTTGTTCTCCATGCTGCAGCAGAAGGAAGGAACCTGAGGAGCTGAGGAATTTAATCTGCTTTGCCATGCATGATATTTTTCTTTGTTGAAAAATTGTTTCCACAATAAATCAATTAAAGTGTATATTTAATGAGCCATGGGCACTGAGAAAAAAAACAACCATAAGAAGTCTTTCAAAATAGGACCAGGTTGAGAAGGTTTAAAAGATACACCCCAAAGAAACAAAAATAGTTTGGTTTATGTGCTACCTATCAAGCTCTTTCTGAGAAATATGAAGCTGTCTATCAATTACATATAATGGTGCTGTCAAATACAACAGTGAAATGCAAAAGACCATAAAATAACAGTGCAGAATATCATAAATAACATTTGTGTGGTTTATCTGACCCAAGCCTGAGATGATCAAGAGAGAGATAAAAGTCATTATCTACAAATGCTTATGAAATTCATTTTGGTTACAATGAGAAGGAAACAGGAGGATAAGTCACAAAATAAACTGGAATTTAATCCAGGAACATTCTGTAGATTGACATGATTCAAGACAGTAAACATCTTGTGCTTGGTGAAGCCTCAAACAACATCTATCAGCTTGATGCAGCTGGTGATGTTCTTGAGTAAGGTATCTAATTTTTGAACTTTATAAAATGGTTTTGCCTTTTCATCAGTGCAACTAAATAAGCATTTCCCTGTAGTACTTGGGGTTTTTTTTATGCTGTGGTAACTGATCATATCAAAATACATAATAAGTCTGCCAAGAAAGGAGATCCATGAAGAACAGCTTTTCCCCCTGGATGAAAGGACATTATCTCTAGTGGTATTTTCCCGGGAAATTGAGGAGGAACTCAGTTTGCAACCCTGCAGATCAAAGAAATCAAGGTATCCTGAATTCTCTTGTGAACAGAAGGCCAACATTTTGGTGTTACTTTAGTGACTTGAGGGAGCTCTCTGAAACCTTATGAAACCTCTTCAGCAATACTTTTTGGCACCCCTGATTCTGAGTTTAAGTTCTCAGCCTTCTGGCTTTGAAACGGGCCAAACTATTTTTGTCCATCAAAGCGGAGGATTTACTTAAGAGACCAAGATTATAATTTGGAGAACTGAAATCATGATCAGCTGATTCAGCAGCTTATTCAGGTAACAGTGCCTGGCCAAGCCATCACTTGTCTCTTGATGACGCAGTTTCCCTCTGGTTCTGCCTCTCCTTTGGCAAAGCAAAGTTTTTTGCACTTTCCAATTACAGTCAGGGCTGCCACAATGCCAAGGCTACCACTTAGACACTCCTCCAGAATATGTTTCTTTAGTGCCATGGAGGTTTTTTCAGTTTTTTCCCCGTGCCTGCCTTCATTTCTTTTGTCAAGCTGCTTGGTTATACCAAAGTTCAGACCTTTCTGGCCCCCAAACCCAAAAGGAAATCCCCTTTTTTGTAATTGTTGTTTCACACTCTGGCACAAACCACATCCCTGCTATTGCCTCATTTTACACACAAAATGATTCCTGTGCCACCTCTTAATGTCCAAGTTCCTTCTGACTATACAGGCATGTAATGTTTTCCAAAATGAGTGTTGATACAGCCAGATTTAGACCTACAAGGTGGATACAAATCCCCAAGGAAGCACGTGTGTGCCACAGCAAGCCAAATTTCTCCTTTCCTCTCTCTGTTCTGCTGTTGGTTCGTTTAACTTGTGAACTGAGAGGAAAAATTAGCTGTGTGAAAATGATACAAGTAGAAGACAAGGCTCATTTCTGTTCAGGAAGGAGGTGGTGGTGGAAAAGCTGCACCAGAAAGGTAAGCAACAGACTCCAAAATTGGCACCTGGTGGGTCGCTCTTTGCCTCTAACACTCACTAGCCTGTGAAGCTGTCAGTTCTTGAAAGAATAAACTGAGCTGGACTTGAAAAACTCTGGAAGTCCACATTCTTATGCCTTTTTGGCTATATTGCAGAAGAAATATTTAGCAACTCTCTTTTTTCCCCCTGAAGACAAATAGTCCTTTATGCTAATTTAAGTAATTTTGTTATTTCACACCTCTTTCGTGTTGTTCAGTGTAGTCCTGACTTTCTGAATACTGTGAATAAGTTCTGTAACTGTGTCTGTATGGCTGCTTCAAATGCAGGGCTGTACCTTCTTATTCAGTCTTGTGGGAGAAAGAGGCCAGAAGAGACCTGGTCCATTCTCAATGGAGATGTTCTGAGCCATTAAACCAGCAGGCAAGAGAAAATCTGAGGCCAGAGCAGAACAAAAACCTTGTCATGAATTTTGGGAACCAATTCTTTGAGTGGGAAGCTCTTCTTTGCTAAAATGGCGTTACAAGTGAGATGACTTGGAAGTTTTTTTTCCCAGTCAATCAAGTTCTGCAGTCGAGGTGTGCTGGGGCTTTGGAAGGTGGCCCTGCACTGAAAATATTTACTGACCATTCTTTTGGGTGTGATGGAAGGATCTGAAGGTAATTTCCAGTGCAGGAAGCCTTTCAGCTGTAGATTGCAAGGAGCAGTTGTGGTGTACAGGGAGTCCTGGCTCAATGCATCTCTTGCTCTCTGTATCTGCTGCAGGTCCCTTTTCCAGACAGGATTTTCAGTTCAGTCCCAGGACCTGGTCTTTTTAAATAGTCCAACCTGTAATGTAAGGAATAAAGAATGACATAGACTGTGAGACTCTGCTGTGACTATGCTGAGATTTCACAAATAAAGGAGCTTTCTGTGTTTTATTAATATCAGATTTATTTTTTTGATCTCATTCATATCCAGAATCTATAATGATTTTAACCCTTCTAACTAGCCTGTACATAAACCCATTTGAAGGAACTTGGTATGATTCTCTCTTTTCTAACTAGTCCTTTTGATTGTTATCTATGATACGAGCAGAAAGGGGTTATATAAAACTAGTAGGAAGATCTGTTCCACAACAGTGAATATTTTGCTGTGGAATAGGCGTTAGACAGTTCAGGTTATCAGTGGGGTTTGGATGCCAGATGTCTTGATGTGAAGGTTTGAGACTCTAGAAAATCAAAATAATGTAAAAGTGGTGGCAAGACCATATTTAATGATGGTGAGAGGTGTTATAATGGGTTGATTTCCTTACTCCTTGAAAACCAAGACTTTTATAGGAATTATTGTAATAAATTACATTTCTGGAGTGAAAACTAAGCAGGATCCTTTGTTAGCACCATGACCAAAGCACATCTTACTGATCTTTCCAGAAGAGATAGAAAGAACTTCTGTCTTAAATATTGCTTATAATTCCAGGGTCTTATTTTTATTACATGTGCATCAACCTCACCCAAAATACTCTCTAATCTTGTTCTGCAGGGCAATTTATAATTTTCTTTTTCTTTTTCTGTTTCTTTTTGGAATGGGGAGAAAGAAATTTATTAATATTTATTAATAAGTTTATTTCTCATAATAAACTTATTTCAGTTTCCTTTCAACCGGCCCATGCTGAGAAAAGGGGAAAATCCAATTTATTCTGCCTGAACTTCAGATTTCCCTGAAAATCATCTACAACAAACAAAGCTATGGTGTTGTGGGAGTGATAGCTTTAACTGAGGACTCTTCCTGGAGCTGTTCTATCCCCAGGGGACAGAGCACAGGTAATTTGTGAGGGCTGTCTTTGCTTGGAAGTCACTTTGGAGAGACTAATGGAGAAGATGCTGTGAATCCCAACATGCTTAGGAGGAAGCATAAATTTATTGTACATCTCATAAGTGAGTTCCTTTGGGTTTCGAGGCCTTAAGGAGGCCACTTTTAAGTCTCTACTTGGCCACGTGCTCACAATCTGCAGGAGAAATTATGATCCCCTCAGCCAGCGTGCTCTGACATAGTTAATAACCCCAATGAAGGCAGACCCAAGGTGACTTACTCTGTGTATTGTTGCACACAATATATTAATCAGAAAAGCTCTGCCTGTGGAGCAGCTTGCAATTCATCATCGAGCTGGACCCAGCAACCTCAGTTTCCTTGGGGTGGGGGGGGGGGAAAGGAAAGAATATTTTGGGCTAAGTGAAGCATCTTGCTTGAATCTTGATAGTGCAAATGCACTTTGATTTATTACAGTGTGGGAATCAACCAGGGGAATAACCCACTTCTTTGGTGTGAACACCATGGAACCAGGAGCAGCCAAATCCCAGAGAAGGAAGGGGGAGAAAAGGAGTGGGATGAATGTTCTCTCCCAGTCCTCCCCTGTGACACTGGGGATTATAAAGTGACTGAGAGATAACCCATAAAACTGGGAAAGAGTGATGGGAAAAATATGAGAAAGTGCCCAGCTGGTAAATTTGATGTTTAGTGGCTACCAAACAGAGTCCCAGGTTTTGGGTTTTTTGGAGGACTTATCTGTTGAAGCTCTGTGGTCAGAAGTGGGATTCTTTCTTCCTGCATCTTTGTTATTGCTAAAAAATGGTTCTAGAAGAAATCAGGCTTCATCTGGGTTTAGTTTTTGTGTATGTGTGTGTTTGTTTGTTTAATTTCATTTTCTTTTTTTTTAATTGGTGTGATTTCTGCGCAGGTTTTTAAATTAAGGTTTCCCTAAAAACATGTACTGCCAGCAGACATTTCAGAAATGTTGATCATTAAACAGAGACGTGTGCAAAATAAAATACTGCTGACTTAACCTGTTGCCAAAAACCTGCATTTTCAAGGTTAACTCTTCTTTCTCTTCCCTGAACCTACGAATTCTTACAGGTTTTCGCGGTGTTTCCTCAGCTGCTTGAACAGTAGATTTTGCAGGTGGTGATGTTATCAAAGAAAGATGAAATGCTCTTCATATAGGTGAGGGTGGATAAATATAAAATATACTGAGTTTTCAAACACTTCACATGTATTTTCTCTAATAGAAGGCTGTAGACCCAGTGCAGATTTTCAGTGTGATTTTCAGTCACCCACAGCTTTGGCCAAACTTTGTTGCCCTTGAAAGAAATGGGACTTTTCCCTCTATCATCACGGGGAGCTGTTCACGCTGTTGCATTAATATCCACCCAGGGAGCCTCTGTCTCCTGAGATTTAGGGCTGCAAGATGTGAAAAGCACCAAAACCACATTAATGCAGAGCTTTAAGGCAACCCGTGCAGCCTCCTCACTGTCCTGGCATCTCAAGGGTCCTCGTTCATCAGAGCTTTGCAACCTTCAGGGATCTCTTGAGCACATAAATGGAGTTGTAACATGCAAGAGCTCCCTTCCTTAGATGTTGTTTTGGCATAACTTGACCCTGGGTAGCTTTTTGAGGCCGTTTCAGGATTAACTGAGCGACCAGGATGGTAAATTCAACGATCTGGTTGTTGCTAAATTAGAGTTGTCTTGGCCATGACAAATAAGATAATTGGAATATAAAGCTGTGCTACTCGAGGGAGAATTTTTCATGGTTCCAAGTGAAAAATGATGACAAAATCCCATAATATATGTTTGAGGTAAACTAGGTTGCTGACCTGCTTCCAGTGTATGTTCTGAGTTCCGTAAGAGATCATTTTCTGGATGCTATAGGAAAATTATTGAGAGCTTATATCCTTAAGGACAGTCATTTCATCAGTGTAGTGAAAGTTCAGGGTTTGCTACCATTGTAAAACTTGATTTAGAGGAATTAATAACATAAATGAATGCTCTTAAATAACAAGTAGAGCATTCAGGGTCCTAGGACAGAAATAAATTACCCTTAAATAAGGCACAGGGTGTCCCCAGACAGGGATGAGATACATTTCTCTACTGGTTTGCTAACAGGTTTATACACTGTTGGTGTTTTTCACACTGTGCAGCAGCCACATAAAAAGATGTCTATTTTTCAGAAAAAAACCCAAATAACCAGGCATCAGCATTTTATTGTAATTCTAGCAATGATTTTTCACAATTGCATAATTGTGAGGTTATTGAGAAAATGTGCTATTTTACTCTCAGATGTATTTCTTTTACCTTTTCCATCATTTACTTACCTTGTTTTGATTATTCGAGTGTAGTTTAATAAAGCAAGTGGTCTCTGGACTTTGCTAAGTACTGTGAAAATTATAGATGTACTGTTATTTCAGAAACCAGACCTGGATATAAATTAATTATTTGGATGTTAAAATAAAAATGTTGATCAACAAAAAACAGAGGGGGAAGAAAAAAGTCTCAGCGGTAGCTTGGTGAGCTTTCACACAAAACCTTTATATTTCTGGGTGGGGTTTTTTTTATATTTCCATGTGGATACTTCAGCCCATTACCCAGAGTTTTTCACACATAACCTTTCATCTCTCGGGTCTGAGCTTCCCCTGAATCACTGGAGGTTTATGCCAGAGCGATTCCATTTAGTCAGTTCCTCGTGGAGTTGTCTGGATTTACACAAGTTTACAGGAAAATCAGTCGGCTGCCTGGGGGGTTCTGGTGGAAATGCATCTCACCACAGTGAGCAGTGTGGGATGTTTGACCCTGGCACGATTTTGGGGTTTGGGGCTGCTGGATTTCAAAACACGTTTCAGTGGGGTTTTTTGATTTAATTGCCGCAAAATCTCTTGTAAAATGTGTGATTATAAAATTGATTAACCTGAGCTTTTCTTATTTCACTGCTCCTTTGTCATGGTTTGCTTCTGTCATGGGATGCACTTCTGGTTTGTCTTTTATTTCCTTTCTCCCTGGTATGTACAATTATATGTGCATGTGTGTGTTTGTGGGATTTCAAGGTATTAAGAATGGACTTGCATATCAGGCAACAGAGGAGAGACTGTGCAGTTTTTCTGTCACTAATAAAATGACTATTTCCATCCCCATTGTTATATATTCTTGGTATATTCAGAATAAATATATAATACCTTCCCCTTGACATTTTTCTTTGTCGTTCCTGGAAGAATCATTAGAATTTTCCCTTTCAGGAACATACAGCTTTTCTTTATTTTGTAGAAATGCCCATCTTTCTGACCTTGTGTTAGTACCTTCTTTTGTCTTTTCTTTCAGGGAAATCATGTCTTTTTGGTGAAAGCGTTTTTCAGTGTTTCTCCATGCAATTAAAAAAATAAAGAACAGATAAAACTCTAAAAAATTGCAAAGCAGCTACTGAAGAGATTATTGCACCGAGCAATATTGGTTTTGCTGAAGTTTATATATATTTTCCTTGCCATCACTTCACAGAATTCTAGTACAAACAGACTCTTGAACTACAGATACCCTGAAAATTGAGATTTTCAGATTATATAAAAATGAAACTGTAAAATTTCATGTAACTGTTGGTTAATTTGCAAGTTCTCTGGATGTTTCATTGTTCATTGCTTAAATACTTTGCAAATATCTTCAGTTCTGGTGTTTTGTTTTGTTTTGTTTTTTTTCCTCTTAGATTAGCAGTGAAAAATCCTCTGCCTGGTTTCAGTGTGATTAAAGAATCAGTATTTTAGTTCATGAAAACCTGTTGTTAAAAACAAAGAAAAAGTGAAACTATAAACAGAGTCTATTTCAGAAGGAGGTGTAAACAGCAAAACAGATTTCTGGATCAATTAAACTTTCCATAAAAAAGAAAAACATTCGAGATACTAAAACTTCTGGAAGCTTCCATTTTAAAATGTGCTACAGTGCAAGTAGTTATTCTTTCTTGGGAATTCATTTATTAAGTAAGGGAAAATTAGAAATCTTCTCCTTAGAACACACAGCTAAATCTCAATTTTAAGACTTTTTCACTTGTGATTGTTCCTGCTTTTCCACAGGAGACTCGGATGTGGGTTTTAATGTTTCCTTTGGACCTTTCAAAAGGAGTGACGCTCCAAGGAGTGATGCCAGCGATTGCGACACACCAAACACCACTGTCACCCTTGGAAAGTGGGGTTTTCAGTCTGATGTCCCCTCATTCAGTCTTTGAAATACTGGGCTTTGTGGGACTCCTTGGAGGAACATAAATCTGCACGTGGCAGACACATTTTGGCTGCCATTCACAGGCTCCTCAGACACATGAAGGTCCCAGGAGGGAGAAGATAAGAAGCACTATGTTTGTCAATACCTGCTTTGATAGGTAGGATCGACCTTAATCTCATGCCTGAATCCTGCCTTCCACCCCCGGATCTGATGAAGAAAGGGAAGTCATTTCACTGGATCTGGCTGGAGGTGGGTGCAGGATTAACTCCAAATATCAGCGTGGGTGTTCCTGGAATGTGTCCCCTGAGTCTACACAGGAGCTGTCATGGATGTGGGGAACCTTCTGGGATGTGAATGGGAGAGGGAAGGGGAGGGAGGGGAGGAGAGGGGAGGGAGGGGGGAGGAGAGGAAGGAGGAGAGGAAGGAGAAGGAGAGGAAAGATGTTTCCTTTGCCTGTTTGCTCAAGTATATGTTCTTGGATTTAGCTTTGCCTTGTCCCACACCATATCCCACAAAAAATGTCAAGTCACAGCATCCTGGTCTTTTGGAGACTACACGTTTGTGTGTTGGTCAGCTGTGGGTGACTGCTTTCCTCCTGAGTGATTACCAATAAATATTCCTGTCACAAATACTGATTGGAATTTTCTGGAAAGTAATTAATTGCACAATCAGCCAACTAACAGTTGCAGCTGCAAGACACAACTTAGTTTTTTTCTCACTAATAACAGTGTTGTACTCAACTGTTCTGAACACATTGCACATCTGAGAACAACATTTTCCATCCCCCCACAAATTAGTCTTGGCAATTTCTGTGAATGTCTTATTATGTTATGAGGAAATTGAGAGAAATTGGGAGAAGCAACAATGGGAAGGTGGAAAAATGCGAGGACATGTTGCCATTTCTTCTCTCCATGGCAATCTGGAGTTATTTTGCAGCTGTTCTGCAGATTGTTAGGGAAAGAAGAATGGCTTTCAGCTCTTCACCTCTCAGCTTTGATCTTGGTGTACTTTACTACTACCTGGAGTTGATGGCAGGGATGGAAAGAGAAGCTGATTTGTGAACTAGTAGAGAAATACATAATTATGCCAGTTCCTTTAAAAAAAAAAAAAAAGATAAAAAACGCTCCTTTTCTGGTGACCAACATGACTATTCTTAGCCTATTCACCCCCCCTGTTCTATGAACAATACACAGCAGTGCCAACAGCACCATGCAATACTTGCCTTTTTTGACACCACATTTCATGTACAGCTCCCTTAAAGTACTTTGCAAATAAAATGAAGGTTCTCAATTTTTCAAGTAAAATGTGAGTTGGATATTGGTTTTGAGAGAAAAATATTGTTGCATGTCTTTTCAGTACGTGGGCATGGTAAATTCTCTTATATATATACATATTGAAATTACTGTGTAAATTTTATTTGCAGTCTCTGAGAGAGTATAAAGACCTGAGGGATTATACATTCCTGTTCCCTACAATCTGGCATGTATTTCTACACAACTTTAAAGAAATCATTGCTAAAAGCAACTTAAAAAAAGAATAATTTAGGTTCATAATTGGCAGTTCTTTTGCTTCCATCAGTCATTACTAATGTGACCACAGTTCTTTTCTCTACTCCATGCTTACACAAAGAAATCCTGTCTTCCAATCAAATGCTCCCTTCAGTCTTAAAATTTAGCTGAGGAGAACTACAAGATCTAGGACTGCATGCCAGAGACAAGCTCAGTATAACTTTTGAGGCAAAAGCTGGCATTTTTTTGGGAAAGAAAAAAAAAGACAAAAATTTGCTATGAAAAAAATCACCTCTTTAAATGATCCTCAGTCAACCTGAGCATTATTCACTAAATATACCCTACAACTATGAGTTTGCTCTGTTTGCTGCATTGGCCTCATAATGACTTGCAAGTAGACAGCAAGACACAGTTCAAATTGACAGTCTAAACAAACATGCAAGGGGAGAGTAATTAACTGAAATACAGAAAAATTGAGTTAATCCTCTTTCAGTTTATGTCTAAAAATAATTCAAGGAAAATAAGCATCTAATGTGCATTTTGATTCCTTTAGTCTGGGAAAATAAATTTCAAAAAAAAAAAAAAAAAAAGAAAAATTAATAAAGAAAAAATTAAGTGGAATGAAGAAAGGTCATGAGGGAGAGGATAAGTAACCTATGCAGAGCATGGCCAGACATAAGTAACAAACAGAAGCTGTAGGAAATGCAGGTATGACAGGACGCTGGAAGCACATGCAGGATACAGGGATAATCACTGCCAGATTCTGCAAAACTCCTCACTCCTGAAGGCCAACAAAGGCATCAGAAAAATTGGTCTTTACAAAGTGAGAAACAGCCCTTTCTCATTTCCACAGTTTAACCCCAGAAAGGTGAAGGTTTCCTGTTTGACTAAGTACTAAATAGAGGTGCCTTGTGAGAGAACAACCAAGCTGCCTTTTTGCTGCCTAAAAACAGTTCTGCAAGTTCTACTTGCTCAAGAGACTCAGCCAACAGGCAGATGAAGGTGCTGCCACAGTGGTGAGGAGAGGCAGGCTGAAATCACTGTGTCCCCAGAGAGACTGAGCTGATCAGGTGAATTAAGAACCGTAATTATGACTCAAGTCTTTTAAAATATTGTTCACAGTTGATGGTGAAGGGATAAGTCCTAAAGCACTGTTATTCAGGCAGTAGTTATGCTTCCATTGAAGTTACTGGGTAAAAATCTCTTTAATTCTGGTGTTACTGTACTGAGGTGTATTGATCCCTGTCAATTCACTTCTAATTCTTTAGTTCTCCCAATGCAGCATTTGGGAGCTGGCAGCAGTGGGGAGCAAACTGCTGCTGCTCTTTTCTGTGCATTGAATTGACAGGGGATTGAGGGGACTGGAGGAGAAGGTGCCTGCACTTTCATGATTGCTACACTTCAATCTCTGGGCTGCAAAATTGGCATCTCCTCCTTTGTGCAGCAGGTCCCTGAGGGAGAGCCACAGGCTTCCGTTCCACGTCTAGTTCTGTCCTGCCCCGTGTTATAAATGGACTCCAAAGCTGACTCTCCTTTGCACACTGTGCTTTGAATCCTGCAACTTCCCTTCACAAAAGCTGCCTGAGCCTTGCAGTAAAATTGCTCCTCAGCTCTCACTTCTGTGCTGCTGATCAGGCAAGGGGAAGGGGAGAGAAGCCCTTCTCTGCAGCCCCACTCTACCCAGGCACTGTCAAAACCCTGCCAACGGCTCTCCACGCAAATGAGCTTCCAGCTGACAATGTGTGTTTTTAATTTAGCTCACATGGTTCTACACGGGCAGGTGAGAAGGGCCCGTTTCCCCTTTTCATTTCTTTTTCTTTTTTTTTTTTCCTCCCTCCCCCCCCGTGCTGGTAAGTGCATTTCATCTTGTAACTCTTACTTTGGATTAAAAAGCTGTTGCCTTTGGCAGTAAAGCAGCACAGCAGGCTGAGGAAAGTAAAGCTTCCTTTCATTGCCGTGTTTGAAACCAGACGAAGTCATCATATTACTTTAACAAGCAGAAATGAATGAAAATGTTTAATAGGATTATGCAAGCATGAGTAGATGTATGGCTCTGTTCTAACTGCCACAGATTCTGCTCCTTGTGATTCAATCTGCTGGTGGATAACGTGATCCCCTGTTTTTCCCCTGCCAGCAGAGTTAGGATTTCATTGTGAAGATCCTTGCAAGGTGAGATCTCTCCAGAGATCTGTTTCCCTCTTTTCAGAACATTGAGTCCCCAGGCAGAGGGCTGAGCTGCAGATCTGGCACCTGGTTTTGCTGCCACTGAGCATTTCATATCTTACTTGCACTGAAATGTCACCAAGCCTTTGCACAAAGAATGCAGTGCCAGCCCTCTGCTGTGGTAATGTTTGGAATGAAAATCAGCTCCTGGTGGTCCTCCAATAACAAGCTCTGGATATAAGGCCTACTGTGCCACATAGCGTGTCTTTAATTGATGTGTGTTTCACCCCCTGTGGAGCAATGTGGGTGCTGATTATGATTTGGTGAAGAAGACTGGAATTCACCTCTTCTGATGTTGGATGGCTGAGCTTTGCTTGCACTGGAGAAAAAAAGATGCAGTAATGTTACCAACCTCATTTCTGGCTCAGCAGAGAATGAATTTTCGTCTGGTTTTGACTATTTTTCTCTAGTGATTAAATTTTTTCTATAAATTACTTTCATGGTTTTAATTTTTTTTTAATTTTGAAGAAATTACAGAATTGCAGAATCAAAGAATAATTGAGGTTACAAAGGAGCTCTTGAGATTCTTGATTCAAAGCGGGTTCAACTACAGCAGACTCTTGGGACTGGTCCTGTGTAGGGCTAAGAGTTGAACTTTATGATCCTTGTGAGTCCCTTCCAACTCAGAATATCCTGTGAGTCTGTGATTCCTTGGGGCCATGTCCAGTCAGGTTTCTGGTATCTTCAAGGATGGAGCACTCAACAGCTATTCTGGGAATATTGTTCCCAGTATTTGACCAACCTTGCAGTAAAAAACCATAATTATTATGTTTAAGTGGAATTTCATGTATCTCAGCCTGTGCCCATTTCCTCTTGCCCTTTGTACTGAGATCACAACATCTTCTCTACACCTCCTGTCAGCTGTTTTCATACTTTGATAAGAACTCCCCTTGAATCTTCTCCAAGCTAACTACTCCCAGCTTTCTCAACCTTTCTTCATATTCTTCAGTCCATTAATTGTCTTTGTGGTCCCTTGCTGGGCTCTCTCCAGTCTGTTTCTTGTACCAGAGAACCCAGAACTGAACTCCAGCTGTGTCTCAGCAAGTCCTCAGCGGAGGGGAAGGACCTCCACCACCAACCTGCTCCCACCAATGGCCTTCCCAACGCAGCCCAGGCTGTGGTTGCCCCACAGCCCAAACCTCCTGTGACTTCTGTCACAAGTGAATGTTTTCTGGGGCATTTCCACGTTTATTATCACGCCGTTTTCATGCAAGGAACCAATTCCAGCAACGAGCTTGACGAGTCCTCGCAGCATTAACAGCGTTTCTCAGACCCCGACTCTGATAAACGGGCCTGACTTCACCCAGACTCAAGGCTTGCCTTGTTAGTGCTGTAATTAGCCTGTGGTGATAAGACCTATCTCTCAGTGCCTCATTAATGGGGATTTATGGCTTTTGGACTGGACCTGACTCCTGCCTGGCCAGATCAGAGAAGGGGTAGAATTAACACACAACTGTCTGTGTGTGACCACAAAGACAGGCCTTAGGTTGTAAATAAATTAGGAAAAGGATGACTGATTGATATGGGACCATTGATTATAATCGAGTCTTTGGCATGCAAATATAGTCTGGATACCGAACAAAAGGAATAAAAGCACAATAACCCTGCTAATGACCCCATTGTTTGAGAAGGGGCAGTGATTTTGTTAAATGAATTTTTAAAATATGCATTAGTCTCAGGGATACATTTGATTTAGTGTTCTTATTTTATCACCTAGTAGTGAATCTCTGAATGATAATTTGGTGTGCTATGACTTGGCCTTGTGACTTTTCCTAACCCTCCACCTTTCTTTTTACTCCTTCTGTTAAAGTTACTTTGAGAGATAGTTACTGAATAGCAATGAAAAAGAGCTGTTTTCCTATTAATCACTCATTCCCATTTTTTTTCCATCATTATCAGAATAATTGAAAGCCACTTCTGTATAGGTGAGCTCTTGGAGGCTTGTAATCATTTATGGTGTCATTTGAGCCCTAACTAAGAAGCAGGTACATGTTGTATCAGGGTCATTAGAGGAAACTAAATTAAAAAAAAAATATATATATTTATACATTCTCAGTTGTAGAGAGCAAACAATGTGCTTCAGAGAGAGAAGGGTTGGTAGGCACAAGAAACAAAGCCAACAGGGTGTTTTGGGAAGGCAAGTGAATGCTTAGAAAAGAATTCAGTTGTGCTGAAACTTTCGCTTGAGGAATATTTTATGTTGTGAATCTTGGCACCTTTTCCTGCATCTTTCGTGAGATCTTCTTCCACACAGTCAGATGCATTCAGAAGTAATTTTTTTTTATTTCCACAATAGCATATTTTTTCTTTTTAAGAAGTGGTCTTAAGCTCATGTTTTCAGGCAACTCTGAAAGAGAGAGATCTGCGAGAGAAATCCACGTACCTTGTTAGGATAGGAGGTATTTCTAACGATGAAACCACGAACCTTCCTAATTTAAAAGGATTCATTTGGAGCTGAAAGACTGTGATTTTTGTCACCAGGAGCACATTGGCTTATGTAAAAGCAGGTGCCTGTAAGTTTAGCAGTTATATACATCCTACTTTTTTAGGGAGCCCCCGGTGGTCTAGTGGCTAAGACGCAGTGCTGTTACCGCTGAGACCCAGGTTCGAGTCCTGGTCAGGGACCTCCCCGGGCAGATGGAGCTCGTTAGCCCTTAAGG
>JAWWES010000001.1:112318708-112330014 GCA_035583135.1 Lophotriccus pileatus
TGGATGTTGGCCGTCGCCTTGCTCCACAGCATCTCGCATGGTGAGCCCCCTCGCCGCGGGGACCTTTTCCCTTCTCCTGCCCGTCCTCGCCCTCCCCCGGGAAGGGGAGCGAGCGGGTCGCGGCGGTGCCTGTCGGGGTTGGACGCGTCGCGTTGGCTTTGGGCTCGCCCTGAGAGCGTTTAAACTCGCTTACCTAGCGAAGTGACAGCCCGCGAGTGAGCGGCATCTCTGCAAACATCAGAGCAACCTGCGCGGAGGTGGGGGGGAGGCACTAAGGACATCTTCTTCCCCAGTCATCCTCCCGTTCATCCCCCCCATCTGGCAAAAGGACATGTTCTTTCGGAACGGGAGAAACAGCCGTGTGTCATTTGCCACCCTGCACAGGAAAGAAAACGAACGTATATAGTATTTGGAAGGTCTTAGTTTGTATTATTAGTTTGTCTCCTGTGTATTGGAAAGGTTATGTGTGGTAGCTGCGCGTGTTATTTCTGCTGGGCTCTAACAGTTTGCTGTTAATCCTTATATAAATGTATCTTCCAAGAAACTGAATTTAGCAGTAGGTTTTTGCACTCGTGGAAGGGTATTGGGTACAAGAAATCATTGGGGCAGTCTTCCAAGGCACAGAGCAAAATTCTGTTTCACGATTAGGAAGTACTGACTTCTTGAGAATTCATTTCTTAATATTAACTACTGAAGACAAGTGAGATCTCGCCAATCCCCCATCACCCTCCCCTCATCTTGTAAAGGTTGTTTAGGGGAATCTGATTATTACTTATGTGAGAAGACTGTAACACTTGAGCTGGACATATACATGTAGGCATTTTGCCATTTTCCCACAAAGCTTTGCCAACTCCCATCAGTCACGACCTGAAACAGCTGCTGATCACTTTGGAAAACTCCGAGTGCAGAGATTTGTCTGTGCCACGGGCTTAAAGTGAGGTCACCAGACTTCTTTTTGTATGTATCTGGAATAAAATCTAAACCCAGAAATAATTAGAAAACCCATCCTTAGAGTGCAGGTTTTGGTACGTGTATTAAAACTATTTGAAAGACAGAAATTTAATTCTATGACAAATGCTAACATGCTATAATTTCAGTTCTAAACTCACAGAAACCCCCAACTTAATATGGAAAAATCCCTTAAATTGCTGTGGTTTATCTTATTCTTTAATGATTGTTGGCATTTGAAGATTCCAGTCAAGAAACTGTATTGAAATTCTGAAGTTATATGGCAGAATGTTTAAAACATACTGAATCTGGCTATTTTTTTTTTCAAAAATGTTGTATTCTGCCAATTAACTTTTTGATCAGTCTTAAACTTATACCTAGATATGAAAGTTAGTACAGTTCAGTAATTCAGCATCTAGCATATTCTTTGGGTTATTTTTTAAAGTAAACCTGTTTTGATAGAATATCTTCTTGAGTCATTTATCGACTTGTAACCAATTAAGCATAACTTTGTATTTTTATATCCACATCTCTGACAGTAGCAGGGAGAACAAAACAGCAGGAAGTTATTCTCTCAACATTGCTGTGCAGGAAAGACAGGAGATGTTATGCAAGACAGGTGTATCTTTTTGAGATTTCTAGCTTAACCTTCAGCTAAAAAATGCTTAAAGCCCATTGTGTTGTGGTCATATCGTTTCAAAGAAAGAGATAGCAGGGACAGACAGGCTCCAGATATACCCAACAGGAGTGACAGAAGCAGGAAGGAATTCTGTGTGAGAGGAATATAAGGTGGGGAGAGAGGAAACAGTATGCTGAAGGAAGAGATGAATCAGCAAGGATGTGATAACCGTGTATGAAACAGGAGATATGGAACGTGCATCCCTGATTGCTCGGGAGACAAACACTGGCGTTCTGTGCCCTGTGCCAAAGCCCTCCCCTCCCCAGGGCTGTGGCCTGCACACCCCCTCTGCATGCTGAGGTGTGGGGTGGCACGTGGGGGGTTGTTTTGTCTGTAGTTCTGGGAGGACTATTCCACAATAGAGGAAAAAACGCATTTACAACCCCCTTCCCACTCGGCTGAAGCACAGTCCTCTCCAGGAAAGGCAGGTGAGCTCTTTTTACTTGCCCATTTTGTCCCTTGCACAGATGATGTTGATGCTGTTTACTTGGTAGCCGTCACTTTATGAGCACTTAAGCTCAGAGAAAACCCAACTGTGGTAACTGTTAGTAAATGTAGACTTGTTAAATGAACCACCATTATCTAAAAATAAGTGTTGGTGGTGAAGAGATTGCTTTTGACAGGTGGCTATACTTAAAAAAAATAATAATTAAAACCCCAACCAAACCCACAAAATAATTCCCAAGGAAATGAACAAGAAGTACCACAGCACCAGTCGGTGTTGGATCCAGATCAGCTTCTCTGTGGAGAATGGAGTCAGTGTTTTTGCTGCAGATCCAAGAGGCTGACCTGGGGATATCTACAGCAGCCCTGCTGCCCAAAGCAGAGCCAACTACTGCAGCAGGACTGTGTCCTGTCAAATTTTGAATAACTCCCAGGATGGACACTCCATAACCTCTCTGGGATACCTGTGCCAGTGTTAGACCACCCTCATCATGAAAACAAACACATTTTATTCATATATATACATATATATATATATATAATCTTTTAAATAGAGCTGATTGATTTCTCTTTGTGTCTACTGCCTTTTGTCTTTTCACTGAATACCACTGAGAAGAGTCAGGCTACAGTTTCTTTACACCATCCCATCCAGGATTTTTGCTCATTACTAAGATCCTCCTGCACCTTCTCTTCCCCAGACTAGACAGTCACAGCTCTCTCAGCCTTTCCTCATGCATTGGATTCTCCAATTTCTTAACTAACTTTGAGATCCTTCACTGAACTCACCACAGTATGTCTGTGTCTTTCTTGGTCTGAGGAGCCCAGAACTGGTACACAGTGCTCCAGATGTGTTGGCACAGGTGATGACAAGACAATTTTGGTTTTTCTCCTTTAATCCCCGTCCATTGTGCTGCTGTCATTCATGTTCACCCAGCCTTTCATTTCAAGGTGAAACCCTTCACTGGACAGGATATCCCATTGCTTCTCTATCACATGTTGTTCTCCTCTGCTGCTGAAGTCCTCCATAACATCTACCACACCCTACCAAACTTTTTCCATCAAGTACTTGGAGTCCTTTTCCACATCCAACCAGCATATAAATTTCCACTTGTTTGCCAAAGTTACAGTCGATTACTTCTCTGCTCTTGTCTAAGAATTTCCTCCCCAAAAAGCAAGATCTCCATTAGCTGCCTTCAAATCCTGCCTGTGGGCTTGCTGCTATTTAAAAACTCAGCAACAGTTGGCTGCTGTGGACATTGCTCATCTCGCTTAATTTGAAGTGTTTATGGTGCAATTCACTTCTGCTTCTCCACATAATACATGGAGAGAGAGGAACAGAGGCTTCCAGGTTGCATTTTCTGTTTTACCTTGGACAGTGGCTGTAGGATGGGAGAAATCATCTCTTAAATGTGCTTACTCCTCCCTTTTGATATTAAAGGAGGCAGAGGTACCTGGATGAAAGAAAGAGAACTGTCTGCTTTATAACCTTCTGCATTTCTCTGGGTGACTCCATGACCTAAAAGGCACAGAGAATGTCTCTATCTTACCTGTGAACAATTTGCATTGGTAAAATTTATGTTCTGTACTCAAAAGTGAATGCAAATGCTGTTTGCAGGGTTTCCTCCATAGTTTTCTGTTTCCTTCCTCTGTGATTGCAAACAATGAGAGGTTGTAGAAAATGCCTTATGGAGACAACATTATTTGTGCAGTGGTGTGTAAGCACACAGTTTGTTGGTGATCTGAGATAATGGGTATAAAGTGTGGGCAGACAAGGAAGGGTCAACAAAAGAGGGAGATGACAAACAGATTTTTTGAGTGTGGACTTGAAAACGTTGAGTTGCACCAGGTAAGAGGCAGGGCACCACAAGGCTTTGTAGCTGGAACCAGTAGCCAGGTTTGGTGAAAGCTGTAATGTGGGGAATGGCCATGGGGAGCTGGGTTAGTGGTAGACTGTCCTTGCAGAGAGAGGGTTGGGATCTCTGAGGTCAATCTTCATAAAAGTCTTTCCAGCATATGTGTTCCAGCCCCATGAGCTGTCAGGAGTCTTTATTTTTGTATATTCCATCCCCTCTCCAATTGGTCCCCCCTTGCCAGAATAGCTGAAGGTTAGAAAGCTTTTAGGCTCTTACCTAAATGTTTTGTGAAGGTCTCCTCTACTTCATCAAATGTTTATGGTCTCACAGAATAGAAACAAGAATTTTCTTTGGAAATAATACACAGGCTCCACTTGTCACATAGAAAGGAAAAATACCTCCTGTACTTCGTGTGTGTCTCTGAGGCAAACGAGGGTGCACCAGAAGGGACATCACTGATGCAGACGGGTGAAGGTCTGGCTTTACGTTGTGTTGCTGTGTCTTGGGGCAAGCTGTGTGGAGAACCCACGGCAGCCTGCTGCTGTTCCTGCTGTATTATCCATGACAACAAGTTGGCAAAGAAGGTATTTCTTACGGTTCTCCCTGGTGGAACCTCCTGGAGGAGCCGACTGGAGCTCATGACGCAAGACACCCTTGTGGCCGAATTCCCTCATGGAGTCCACACCCATAACTCAATGGAAGCAGGAAGAGAAGCAGATGGAAGGGCTACTGTGGCCCCACAGGAGCAAATACAATTTATATCTGTTTCCCTTCCCCATTTTAACTCCCCCCTCCCGAGGTTGGCTGTTGCTTGGCAACCCTGCATCCTTGCTCCACCGCTGCTCTGCGGTGCTGCTGCTCCCCTCTGGCCCCCTCCTCTGCACCAGGGTTGGGAAGAGCCACGTTCTCACAAGCTCCCAGCAATCTGCAAGTAGAGAAATTGTCTCTTCATCGGTGTTTGGAGCCACCTGAGGATCCTGTGCATTGCCTTGGGCATGGCCAGCTCTGCTCCTGTGTATTGACTCTGCTCAGGGGGGTATTGGCTCCCAATAGCTCAATTCTTCTTTTGTTTGTGTGGTTGCTATTCTGTGTAAGCCACTGGCATCCTGGGCAGGTAATAGAAATCAGACTTTGGCTCAGGACCAGGGATAACCTTCTTCCCATATAATTACAGCACTTAATGGATTGCACTGTAACAATTATTAAAGACAGGTCTGCAGAGGTTTGAAACCATCATTAATTTTTTGAAAAAAAAAAGCCTTGTTGAAGCTGTAACATTCCTTCAAATTTCCTTTTTCCCAACTCTTCTTCCTAATAAGAAGCAGTTATATGTGTCTATACATGCCCACATCCAAATCCAGAGTAGCCCTAGATGTCTTGTTAAAAGGCTCTGACTCCTAACCCAAATAATGGAAAATCAGATTGAGAAATGAAATAATGCTCTTGACTCAGCCCTTTCATGCTGCAACATTATGATATGTGCTGTGTGGCACAGCTATGCCTATGATTTCAGTATATGTAAATTATTCCATAATATCTTGGTGTTACAATCGTTTAATGCCGTGGTCTTTAATGTCTTGTCTTTACACATACATCAGACACACAGAGGGGTTTAGTTCATCTTTATTTGGATACTTTTAAATGGATATCTTCAGTGCCACAAGGCTTGTATGTCATGTTGTGCCACTTTCTCTTGTGAGAACCAATTAGCACCAAGAGAAGCCTTTCTGCCCTTCTGCAAGCCCAGGTTTTCACCCAAGGCTGATATGTTCTGTGCTGTGCCCCATGCCCTCATCTTTAGCTATTCACATGTCCCCCCTCCTCCCCTGCCCCTTTTCTACATCAGGAACAAACTTGTCTGTATGAAGATGTGAAAATTAAAAAAAAAAAATTAAAAAAATATTTCTCCTGGCTTCTCCCTTCTGAAAGGAAATATTTTTCCTTTAGTTTACACTTCCTTAAGCAGTGAGAATCTTACCTTCTCTGTTTGTTTGCAGGGTGCAATGCAAAAAGAAGTCTACACCACCAAAAAAAATCACTGCCCTATGTTTTGATGATGTTACTTTAAATAGAGAAATCTGGTATTCTCTCAAGAAAACATGAATCATACACGGGGCTTTAAAATCCTTCCCACAGACTGGATTTTTCCATGCCTTGCTCTAGCATGGTTTTCTAAGAAACATCTTTGTCAGCTCCTCTCCTCCTTCTGTCTAATAACTTTTGAACCTGCTGTCCATTTTCAATCCATTTGTTTGTTGGGTGTAAGCACAATATAATTAAGTCATTGCTTTAATATGTGTGTAAGTGTATAAACATTCACCCGGGCAGAGGAGAGGGGCAGACTAATCCCACTCCAGCTTCTTGAAAGCACTGGAAAAAGTAACAGGCATCTGACTTAGGTCTTGAGTCTTCTGACCAAACACCCAGAGGAAATTCTTTTTTCCCCTGTTTTGTGCTCACAGAACCACCTAATGGGGTAAGTTTGCTTTTTTTCACATCTTCCAGATGTTACTGGAACCCTGACAACGAGCTGCACGAGAAAAGAGTAACTCCAGGCAGGGGGAAAGAAAAAAAAAAACCAACAACCAATCTCCATTTTCTGGTTTAAAGCTCAGTGTGTATTAAGCCATCTAGAGTGTTTTGAAAGCTGCTGCTTTAATTCATGAGCATATCAAGACTGAATGGCTAATTGTGTGTGTACTGTAAGAACAGGTCATGCGAGAGAGCACATTTTTTTGCCAGATAACAATATTCTTGCACATTATCAGCTTGGAGTAGTCAGTGGTTTCAGATGAAGTATAGGAACCAAGTTGTACTTATTCCTTTGTATTTTTTTTTTGGGTGGACTACATAGGTACCAGCAGCATAGATGCTTTAACAAGCAGTTGCATGCAGATGCTGAGATTTTGTTTCTCCCTCCCGAGTGTTCCCAGCTTCACAGTAACAAACAGAGCTTTTCAACAGATATCTTCTTGATGGTACTTAGAGAGCTAGAAATTCCTTTGCAATTCTAAAGTGTCTCATGGAAAAATATTTAATTTTTTGCAGCTTGCCCTGATAAAAATGGCTGACTGTGAGCTTATAGATATAAGCATTAAGCTTGGTAGCCAGTGAATATCAGAAGGTTTAGCGATTGGTTTTGACAAGCATTCAACATTTATCTGAATCTTTCCAGTATCAAATCGGGCATGAAGTCTTCTGAGGAAAACCTGTTCTCACAAGGCTTTTGATTCTCCTGTTTCCAGACTGATGGAAGCTACTAAAAAGCTTTCCCACTTCTGCTCCTCTTCCCTTCTTAACCCCTGGTCCCTTTATCACTCTTGGAGATTATCTTCCTTTATTTTGGGTGCAGCGACAGGACTTCGGTTTACCTGAAAATCTGGGGGAGAGTGGTTCAAACTTGCCATCTTCAGCTTTAAAATAGATGTGAAGCAGAAAGAAGATGGAAAATGTTTGGTTCAGAAGACTGAGATTTGAATGCTTTGGACTTGTATTTCAGCCAGATATTCACAAATCCTTTGCATGACGCATCTTTGCATGTTTTCATTAAAAAAGGGGGAAAAATTGTTTACTGAAATATTCCAGGTTTTGTTGCTTTGCTGTTATCTCAGGGTAATCTGCTTCTTGCTTTAGTTTTGTTTTTAAACTGACTGGGACTGCAACTCCTTTCTCAGTAGAACTGAAAACATTGTTAAATCTTACTAAAATGAAAATTATGAATAAATGTAGAACTGAAGTCAGTTTACTTAGCTGATAGCCCCCAGTGGTTATCTTTATCTTGCCTACAAACCAGTAACCAATATTTTCCTTTCAAATAACTGCTCTGCAAGAACACAGTCATGTAGACTACAGTCAGGGAACGAGGTCAATAATGAGGAGAGACAGAATGATTTAGAATCTGAGGCATGACTGAGCCAAGGTATCATCTCTTCCAGATACTGGGCTGATCAGTCATTTAGATTCTGATTTCATGCATGTTCATTTTTTATTATTCCCCCCTGCCCCAGCTCTTCTGACTGTTGAGAACTTCCTCTCTCCCCATGTTTCTCTTCACTTCCTCTCTGCTTCCCTCCCATTCTTTCTTCCTCCAGGTACTTTTAACACCATTTTCAAAGCTGAAATTGCAAATGAGGGTTTTGGTGTTGTTGTTGTTTTTTTTTTTTTTTTTTTGCATCCTGAATGACAATGAAGGGCTGTGTTTGAATAGCTGAATGCTTCAATGGCAGATATTTGACCGAGTTCCCTAAAGCCCAAAGCCTATGAAACCATCCACGATCTGAATAGAACCAATTATTGCTGCTGCTCCCAGCCCAACCTCTCCTTGGAAAACTCTTTTTTTTTAAAGTCCCAATCAATGCAGGTTTATTGCAGATAGGCCATTTTGCCTTTTTCTTTGGAAAAAAAAGAATTTTCCTGCAAGACTGGTTGCAGAAGTTAGAGACCAGGTACATCCTCTTCCAACACAGGAATGTGAAACATTCAGCCACTTGGATCATCGGAACCCACTTAATTTTCACAAAGTCATCTTTTCCCAAGGCAGCTTTTACTTGGTGCGTTGGTCTGCTGTGGCCATTCCTCGTGTGTCTGCTCACCTAATATGAGAATATGACGTAGAATGCACTGGAAAATTGGGTTGCAACCTCAGCATTTAACCCTTCCCATGGTTTCCCGTTGAGCTTTCTGCTCAGCTGGAAGCTGGTGACTGGGTGGATTGTTGTCATGACTGGTCATGCTGGGGATGTTTCTGGATGTACTTCATGCTGGTGGCTCGGGGGATAGCTGGAATATGTGTGGCCACAACTCTCAGGAGGTGTGTTGGTGTTCTGGATATCCCGTTGGAGTCAGATGGCTCACGTGCATTAGGGTTTCAGTGAGGTCCTAATCCAGAAGTCTTCCCCTTGTGCTTCCTGTGGGATAATGTGAAATGCTGAGTGTCTGAGATGTACTCAGGGTGATCATGAGCTGATGGGCACTGTTGTCATATCTCTGTTAACTTCAAGAGTTGTTCCTCCCATAGTTTGTGTGGTACCTGTATAAAGCAAGGATGGTCAATGGGATACAGTCAACTGTAAGATCTAACACAAGATCTAAACCCAGTTTAAGGACATAAATCTGGACTATTTTTAGATTTTCTGCCATTAATCAAAATTAATTTAATAATTCCATAAGATATTTTTTTTTTTCAGAGAAGGTACGATTAAATCTAATTGAGATAACTTTCTGGAAAATGATTGAATTTGTTTTAGGGAGAATTAAGTAATTTCCAGCCACTTAATCTAGGACATTCTCTTTAAATCAAACAAACAGCAACAAAAAAGCATATATGGGGATTCTCCTTGGTTCATGACCTTAACTAGTCTTGATTGCATTTGAAGCCTGATCATGCTTGATTTTTCAGACTTGAAAAGTAGCATTCTGACTGATTTCATGTACTCTGTGTGGAAGTTATCATATAGTCTTCTTTCTCCACTTTGACAGATTGTTTCATTTAGGTTTCAGTCAAGTTATTCTCTGAGCAGCAGAACCACTGAACCCTGCTTTCATGCAAAACTGCATCCTGCCTTCCCCCTCCCTCCTTAAACCCAGCTCAGGACATTGGTCACACTGCCTGGTTGGCTGGCTGCTGCTAAGAAATGTTACATACCCGCTGAAAGTTGGTCCCTTTGCCTTTTGGTGCACAGAAGAACAAATGCAAGTCTTACTTTTCTAGTTTGCAGCTGCTGTTGTTGCTTCAAATGAACTGAAATGCACAGAAACTTGCTTGAGACTGCTCTACAGGAAGCTGAAATTCGCCAGGGGCTACCAGAGCTATGTAGATGAGCAAAGGAGGTAGAAAGGTATAAGAAAACGGTATATTTATTCTATGTGGTAGAGCATTGTATCCCTTAAGCCCCAAACATGTTTTGGGCTTCATACAGGGAAAAACAGCAATCCTGGAAGAGCTGCCTGAGCAAATCTGTCATGAACTTCTCCAAAATGCTCTTGAATCTAGACTTAAACGTTTCTGCCAGTCACTAGCTCTCTTCTAAACAGAGATTAAAGTATTGTCATTTTTAACAGAACTTCACTCCACAGAAACCCAAATTTCTCTCTTTGTTTCTTTTTCCCTTTTTAATTTTTTTTAATATATTTTTTTTTATTATTCTTATTCTCCCCCAAGACATTTGCACTTCTCTCTTTAACTTTCTTTTAATGGCATCAGATTCTGTTTTCCCCTGAGCAGCTTCCCTGGTTTCCCACATCTTTTCCTTAAGGGCAGCCACGAGTCCCTGCCCAATGCTGGTCTCATCTCTCCTCTCACTTGAGGGCTTCAGTCCCTCCTGGCTGATGGCCCAGTCCAAGTGGGATGCAGGGAACTCAGCTCCTGCATGATGGCTTTCACTGTGCTTCAGCTGAGACTCTGATTTTCTCAAGAATTAGAACGAAGGGCCTTATACAACACTCTGAGAGGGCATTATCATTTGCCCCATATGGCTTTAGAAACGTCTCCAGACAGATATTCCTCCCTGCTCAGTTCTGTTGCTGAGATTTCTGTTCGTTGTTCACCCTAATGTCTTTTTGGGGGACGTCCTTTCTTTGGGTTTCATTGCAGAGCACAAGACAGGGTGTTGGCAGCGTGGCAATGTCTGGTGTTATACAGCATTTTTAAAAAAAAAAAAAAAAGAAAAGTCATCTCCCAAATGTGAAGTCATCCTGTTGGTAACACACTGGGGATTCTGCAGGTTGAGATTCCTTATTGCTTTGTTGTGTTTGCTTTTCATCTTACAGCTTAAATTCAGAGTTGCCCTAATGCTGTTATGTATTTCACAATATTGATTTTTTTTCAGCTGTCTTCATTTAATATTTTTCCCTTTTTTCTTTTATTTTTTTTTCTTTTCCTTTTTAGACCAGCCTTCACATCATAGATGTGAAGAAAGAATAGACGCAGAAATTGCTTTTAGTTAGAGAGGCTGTAATTTACTCTTTCACTACAGGGGGAAAAAGATTTCTTTACCACTGAAAAAGAAGCAGATGAAAGGCCAAATAATATGTAAGCTGTGTAAGCACTGCAAGATGTGTGTGTGTATATATATATGTGTGTTTTCGTTCAGTTTTGCACAGACTCTCAGTCACTTATTTGATGTGCTCGCCTGTCTGGGCTGTGACCTTCTAGAAGGGCCCCCTCCTCCAGTCCCCCCTACACGACTTGTCAACACATTAGTCATATACAACTCAGCTGATGCCAAACGGCCGCAGTTCAGCCAACTATTGAGAGGCAGGGATATTCTGCTGCCTTCTTCTATTGGTCTTGGGTTTTTCCACTGTGCGGACCCGGTGGTGCTTTAAGACTGCGGAGGGCTGGGGTTAGCGCTGCCCTCCGCCGCGCCGCCAGCCAGGGGAGG